>JAYMFT010111920.1:0-13486 GCA_038088735.1 Panulirus argus | reverse complement strand
TTGTCTCTTATGGTAATAGATTGAGCTGGGCAGTGGGCAGTCGTGTTGGTCTCACTTGTTCTTAATTAAGTCCAAAAAATCTTGTTCGAGTCTTTCACACGAATACGCGTGTTTTTCGTTCTCCAAAGTGACAATATGTCTCTCACTTCTTCTTCTTCTTCTTCTTCTTCTTCTTCTTCTTGCCGTCCTCGCACAAGCAGCCATTGGCAACACGTCCCTGGGATGAGTAGAGCGACTCCTCCAGGCGAGGATTCCCCCTCCACCGGCAGGATTGAATCCCGCAGGATCCAGCGACGGCCGACGGCAATTATTAAAAGTTTAAACGCGAGCGGCAGCGGCAGCTGGTGTGTGTGTGTGTGTGTGTGTGGTGGTAAGTGTCCTGCTAATGGTCGCTCAAGATGCTACGCTAATGTGTTCTTTCTTCCCCACGTGTCACACTGATGGTGGTGTTGGAGGTGTGTTGGAGATGTGGTGGTGATGATTGGTGGTGGTGGTGGTGGTGGTGTTCGAGGCGTTCATGGTGTTCCGATAAGAATGCGTCTCTGTGTCCTCGGTGATGTTGGGGGAAAGTGTTGGAGTTGTGTTAACAATTGTGATGTTTGGGGGTACATTGTTGGTGACGTTGCACTGTTGTGTTGTTGGTGGTGTTGGGGACAGTGTTGGTGATGTTTGGGGGACCGTGTTGGAGTTGTGTCACTATTGTGTTGTTGGTGATGTTTGGGGGACTGTGTTGGAGGTGTGTCACTATTGTGTTGTTGGTGATGTTGGAGACCGTGTTGGTGATATTGAGGACCGTGTTGGAGTTGTGTCACTATTGTGTTGTTGGTGATGTTTGGGGGACAGTGTTGGAGTTGTGACACTCATGTGTTGTTGGTGATGTTGGGGGACGGTGTTGGAGGTGTGTCACCGATGTGTTGACGTTGCTGGACGGCGATGTTCTGTTGATCATAAGTAGTGACGTTTCCTTGATGATAGAATCGTGAGAGTGCTTCGACGTCTGATGGATGTGATGGTGATGTTGTGGGAATGTTGGAGATGTGACCCCGACGTGACGGTGGTGTTGGAGATGTGACGGAGTCACTGCTTGCGTTAGAGATGTTATGTTTATATGATAACGTGTTTTTTAATGATGTTACAAATTCGTAAAGACTTTTCCTTGTCATTAACCTTTCTTTATTTCCTTTATGGCCCGTCCTTGAGGTGGAGACTTGCTGTCCGTGACTTGAAAAAAATGATAGTGATGTTGGATGATGTTACTAATGTTATATGGTGACGTTGGATGTGGAATGATGATATGTTGGTGATTTTGATGATTTGGAAAGTCTGGCTTTGATATAAAGTGACGAGAATGTTGTGTGACGGTGACGTTGAAGTGTGACTGATGTAGTAGAGAAGATCTCGTTTATGTGTTGAGGCGTGACGGTGATATTTTGATGCTTCTGTTGGGATTGTGACGCTGATGTGTTGACGATGTTGTCAGACGTGACATTGATGCATTGATAGCGTTATTGATGTTAAAAGTGTGACACTGATGGAGGCGTGACATGATGCGTTACCATCCTCACAGTGACGTTGTGACGCTTCTGTTACTAGAGGAGCCCGAAATGTGACGATGGTATGCTAGTGTTTGAGAGAGAGATGTGCTGGTTTTGATAGTGTGGTGACGTGATGTTGGGATGTGACGGTGGTGTTGAGGTGATGTTGCAGGTGTGACGGTAGTGTTGAGAAGATGTTGCAGGTGTGACGATAGGGTAGTGAGGTGATGCTGGAGGAGTGACGGGGTAGTGTCGAGGTGATGCTGCAGGCGTGACGCTGGTGTGTTAAAAGTGATACTGCAGATGTGACGGTAGTGTTGAAGCGACATCGCCGGTGTGACGGTAGTAATGAAGTGATTTCGAGTTGTGACGGTGGTCTGTTGAGGTGATGTTGCAGCTGTGACGGTAGTGTTTGAGTGAAATCGCCGGAGGGGTGCTGTTGATGTTGGAGCTGTGACGGCTGTGTGTTGGTGATATTGTGATGTTGTGTGAGTGTTGGGGTATGTGTGATGGTGAGGAAAGCGTAACGATGTTGTGTTACCGATGTGGGTTCGACTGACGCGATGTTCTGAGTGACGTTAGTGATTTACTGATGTCCAGGTGCCTTTCTGTTGCTCATTTTCCGAATATTTTTTTCGTCGTTTGATGGTGATGTTGGGGAGTCTGGAGACGAGGATATGGGAGATGGTGGTGAGGGTGTTGGAGTAGTTGTTTGGTGGAGTGGTGTTGGTGGAGATGAAGCGGGCGTTGGCGGTGGAGGGGGCCAGAGATGGTGGTCGTGGCGTGGTCGTTGGTGGGGAAGGTGGACGATGTTGGGGAATAGTGGTTTGGTGGAGGAGAAGGTGGTGTTGGTGGAAGAGAAGGTGGTGGTGTTGGTGGTTGGTGGAGATAGTAGTTGGTGGAGGTGTGGCTGCCACAGTGTTATTGATCCTGCCTCAGATTCCCATGCCTTGCCTGGCCCGCCTCCTCTTCCTCCTCCTCCTCCTCCTCCTCCCGCTTGCTTACACCCTCGCCACCCTTCCCCACCCTCCTGTGTTGGGGCAGTCGGCCCGCCTGCCTGTGTTGGGGCAAGTAGGGCGTCCGCTTGTCATAGGCTTGACTAGGGGATGGGAGGGTATTTATTATCTGTCTTGGTTAGGGCCAGGTTGGTGCCGTCTTGGTAGGGCCCGGCGAGATGCGCTCTTTTGCTGGGGCCAGCCAGGCATTCTGTCATCAGGTCCAGTGAGGCAGTCCTCGCGTTAGGGTGGGCGTGACTGCAGTGTGACCAGTGAGACTCTCTTTCTCCCGTCGGTGGCAGTGGGACACCTTTGCCCTGTTTCTCTCATGGTCAGCAAGGTGGCCTTTTGTGTTTGGGGCCAGGTGTAGTTCCTCTTGTGTTGGGGCAAGCTAGGGGGTTTGCTCTGTGGAGATTCTCCGCTTTTGCTGGGTTTCTGGGACGCATTCTCTGTGAGGCTCGCTTGTTTTGGGATGTTTAGGGTAGCCTCAATCGTTGCACGGTAGCAGGGTGCCCCTTTATGGTAAAGACAGCGAGGCATTTGCTTGGGGTCGGCGAAGCGTTCTGGGAGGTGCGGTAACGTGGGTCCTTGTGTCGGGACGAGCGGGTTCCTCGCCAGCCTCAGGGAAGGACTGAGTTATCCCTGTTGAGGTAATCTAGAGGCCGCTTAGTTCCAGGGGCAAAGGGAACGAACTCCCGTTCCGTGTTGAGGACGGCATGACTGCCGTCTCTCACGGGATGACCGGAGTCTCCTTTTGTTCAGAAGAGACTAAAGGAGTCCTCTTGTGTTGCAGAAGCTGGTGTTCCATTTTGTGTTGAGACGAACAGGCTTCCTGTAAGGTTGGAGGACCCGAGCGCCCCCTTGTTTTAGACATTGGGACGGTCTCTTTTGCTGGGACCAGTGGGACGGTCTCCTCTGTTGGGACCGACAGATGTGCCTCCTCTGTTAAGAAAGGTTGACGCCTCCTTTGTTTGCATGACTGGGGCGCTGTCCTGTGTGTTCAGGTCCCTTGGGGCTTCGTCCTGTCTTAGGGCGCCATGCTAGGTGCCCTTTGCCGACCACCTCGACTAACTGGAACCCCTTCCAGATAAAGATGATCGGTGGGAGGTTACCAGCCTCAATAGTGGGTAAGTCCTACTGAGGTCTTACATTTTTCATTGAGTGTGAAACGAAGTACCTGAGTTGTTTACTGTAAGGGTGAAGTAAAGAGAGGGGAAATGTGAAGGCGAGGATGAGGATAGATGAAAGGAAAGCGAATAGATAGGGAAAGATGAGGGGAAATATTCGGGAGGAATTCTGTAAAAGGAGGAAATAGCGTTGGACGAGGATATTGGAGACGCTGAGGGTGAAAACAATGGGTAGCGGAGTGCGTGCTCGTGGGCAGGACGGGGAGAGACGCAAGCGTGGGTCCTGCAGGTTGTTTGGCCTCGGATGACAGGGGACCGCCACAGCCGTACCCGTCGCTCCACGACAGGCAGGACCCAGTCCGTCCCGGCTGTAATCGAAGGCACACACGCCCTCCTGCAGTAGTCCTAGTACTACCAGCGGATACTTGACCTCTGGTGCAGGAATACCGGAAGCTTCATCCACTCTTCGTCCAGCTGGTGATTATGTTGTCAAGGTGACCTGGGACCGCTGTATCATGCCCTGGCCTTTGTCCTGATCCCTTTGGGTCAGGTCATGGGTCACGTCGTCAGTGCCCCAGGGGTCGTACTGTGGTGCTCTAGAGAACTTAAGTGATCAGGGGAGTGCGTTGAGGATTGTGGTGGGTAGGGCATCACTGTGGAGCAGCGAATGGAGGAGTGAGAGAAGAAGAAGAAGAAGAAGAAGAAGAAGAAGAAGAAAAAGAAGAAGAAGAAGAAGGAGGAGGAGGAGGAGGAGGAGGAGGAGAGAGCGCAATAAACATGGCAAACAGCAAAAGTTACAGAAATTGTAGTTAAGGAGGTCGGTATACAGAGAGAGAGAGACATGGGGCGGCAGAGGGTCGCGCGCGGGGCGCACTTGACTGGTTTAGTGCGCGACTGCATAGCGTCCCACACCCCACCAACTTGGACATGATAATCCGGAAGTGGTGGATGGAGAGGCCGATGCCGCAGTGCTCATTACAGTGGGCGCAAAGGCTGGCTGGCCGGCCTCCCTCCCAGGCGGGTTTGTGTCGTCGGAACCGGCTGGGTGCTGGGGGAGAGCAGACCGCCACCCGACCGGGAGTTGATCTGGGCTGCCCGTGGGAGGGAGATCTACGGGTCCTTACGGAAATCTAGAGCAATGATTAGGATCTGCGGACTTCCCCTGGATCCTGGGCGGCTCAGCGAGGCCTGGTGGGCCATAGAAGAGATCTGGATGTCTTAAAGGCGTCGAGGACACCTCGAGGGAAGCCCGAAGGAGGCGGTGGTACGGGAGGAAGGTCCGAAGAAGGAGGAATGCCGTCCTCGAACTAGGGCCTCAGGATATCGTAGGGAGAGGACGTGCTAGTGAGGCGGTCGGATCACCAGGTGCTTCTGCCCATCCCCGGGGACAGCGGGGCCTAGTAGTAGAGGTGCCACATGTCGTCCCCTCTTGCCACACCGCACGCCAGAAGCAGGTCTCTGTGGTGCCACTCCCGAAGCCACGGCCCATGCGGTATGACACACACACACACCCTTCGTAGATTCCCTACACGTCCTCGACAAGCAACCCCTCCACCTTATCCTCACCTATCCAGCGAGTCCCCGACTAAATCGGAACAGCCCCTCTTCACCTAGACACTCGCGTAGATTACGACGTAGCGATATCGAGACGTGAAACTCAGTAGCCATTCACAGTCAAACCACTTCCGCGCGTGATATTGCCAAACGATTTCAACGTCCCGGTGATTCACTGCCAGCCGGGGACGGGGCGGGGCGGGGCTGGCTTTGACGAACGTTTCCTGTAATTAAAAACGTTAATAACAATGACCCTGTCTTGGAACTGAATCGCCATTGTTGGCCATTGTCTTTATGCCAACGAGGCTTCCTGTAGCCCAACGGCAAGCGCACCCACCACTTATCACAGGAACTCCGTCTTGTACTATCTGAATCTGCTTCCCCATATCCTTATCTCTCCCGTTATCTGAGCCTGCACTAGAGCTGTCTCCCGTCGGAGTGGCCGTATTTACGCTCACGCTGACAAGGAGTCCGTACATTATTTTGATACATTATCTCTCTACTTATTTGTTCCCTAAACTGCTGCGGCCACGATTACACTGCCGCTCAGGCAAATATGTCGTAATTACTCACAACAGTGATATTGAAAAAGCAATAAAAGACTGTAATTTGATATTCCCATTCGTGTACAATGCTTCGGTACGCATCACGCAATTGCGACCACTTCTCCACAGAGGAGTGGACGCCCTGAGAGCTGAACAGACGCCCTGAGAGCTGAACAGACGCCCTGAGAGTTGAACAGACGAAGGAACTGTCAGTGTTCTTCACCAGACGATCTCCCAGCAAACGCCTCTGTGACCCGGTGACAAAACCCCGACCCGACCACGGGTGTGTCAGGTCATCAACCCTCTTGTCCAAGTCATTTGACACTCCCGTAGTGGGGTCGGGTTTCGTTGCCTGGTTTTGGGTGACAGATGTTCCGGGTTCGAGTCCCGGGCTGCGGTGGTGGGTCTGATGGGTCAAACAATTCACCCACTGTCATCCATCTCGATCTACGACCCACTGGGTGCTGGGTAGTCAGGGGAAAGAAGTCATTTCTGGGTGTCAGTAAATTCCCTTTCATGACCCAGTGATTATATTATTCTTTAATCCAATATTTATTGCATTATTCATTATTTTCCCCATGGAATTCTCTTTCTCCCTCGATTTTCAGTTAAGGACGATTTCCATGTACTGTCTCTGTGTTATCTTAACCCACTTGGGTCGTAGCTTCCGTCCCAGTAAACCATTCGCATGGGTATAGACCCAGATTGATTTCCATGGTACCATAACCCCAGACACCATTATGGGATGGATGACGTGTGTTTTATTCCTCTGCAGGTACGGCTGTGAGTAGACCTGGCGTTGCCTCATAAGTGGGAAGTGAGGTAAGGTGCACGTTCAGGGCTACTTTACTTCACAGACACGTTCATTGTGAGTACTGAACTCTGTCTTAGCTTCATTGTGAGCACTGAACTCTGTCTTAGCCTCATTGTGAGTACTGTACTCTGTCTTAGCCTCACTGTGAGTACTGTACTCTTTCTTAGCCTTATTATGAGTACTGTACTCTGTCTTAGCCTAATTGTGAGTACTGTACTCCCTCTCAGCCTCATTGTGAGTACTGTACTCTGTCTTAGCCTCACTGTGAGTACTGAACTCTGTCTTAGCCTTATTGTGAGTACTGTACTCCCTTTCAGCCTCACTGTGAGTACGGTACTCTGTCTTAGCCTCACTGTAAGTACTGAACTCTGTCTTAGCCTTATTATGAGTACTGTACTCTGTCTTAGCCTCACTGTGAGTACTGTACTCTTGTCTTAGCATCATTTTGAGCAGTGAAATCTGTCCTGGCATCATTGTGAGTACTGAAATCTGTCTTAGCCGTATTGTGAGTACTAAACTCTGTCAGCCTCATTGTGAGTACTGTACTTTGGTTAGGGAGGAAGACGAGAGTGAGGGAGCCATAGGTATATATGTATTGTGCCCGTATGCATGAGTGAGTGAGTGTATTTACCTATTTGTACTGCACAGGGAGGGAGTTTTACACTCATAGGACCCCCTCATCTTTCGTGTGTGTGTGTGTGTGTGTGTGTGTGTGTGTGTGTGTGTGTGTGTGTCTGTGTGTCTGTGTAACTACTGTTTGTCTGTTATGGGGAGAGAATTTTACACTCGCTTTGCCCCGTCTCTTATCCTTGTATATATGCATTCACCCTGTCTTTACTCTTATGTACACACACACACACACACACACACACACACACACACACAAGCCAGATGTGTGTGTGTGTGTGTGTGTGTGTGTGTGTGTGTGTGTAGTGGGGACACAGGCAGTATCAAAGAGTTGTTGACACACTTGGGCAGGGAGTAAAAGCCCCGGCATTAGATTGTTCTCCTGACGAAGGCGTTCGAGCCGAGGGCCGGCCGCTCTGTGTATATATCAGGTTGTGAAGGGAAAGAAATTGTTCAAGAGGAGATTTTCTTTCTTCTTTTTTTGCCCAGGGCGCCAGGCACGCGGGTTCTCTCTCTCTCTCTCTCTCTCTCTCTCTCTCTCTCTCTCTCTCTCTCTCTCTCTCGTACCACCACACTTGGGGACAGAATAACGTGTCTTTTTTTTTTTGAGGGGGGGGGGAGGGTCATTATGGAGCTCCCAAGATCGTGTGACTCCAGGCTGATAAACTTGGGTTGGAACGGGCGGGAATGCGGCCTTCCTTCCTGGTGACTGCCGCACCTTTCCGCAGGAGGTCAGAGGTCAAGGTCGGCGTGGGTGAGTACCTCCGTAATGCGCGGTTTTGGGTGTCAGCTTTCCCGAGTAGGTAAGTCACAGGTAGTGTTAAATGGCAAAGGAGAAGGTCTCAGGAATTGCTAAAAATGGTGCTAGGCCTCGGGAAGTGTTAAATGGCCGGCTATAAAGTCTCAGAGAAGTGTTAAATGGCTTAGGGAAAGGTGTCGGGAAGTGTTAAATGGCCCAGGAGAAGGTCTCATGGGGTGTTAAGTGACATTGCGAAAGTCTTCATGTGTTAAATGGCCAAGGAGAAAGTCTCGGGAAGTGTTAAATGGCCCAGTAGAATGAAGTGTTAAATAGCGTAGGAAAAGGCCTCTGGGCATTTGACGTGACCTTGCTTATAAAGGCCTCGGGAAGCGCTGATGGCCTAGGAAATGGCCTCAAGAATTGTTAAATGGCCTTATGAGAATGTGTCGGGAAGGGTCAAAAGGCCTTTGGGGGTGGAGGGACCCACGATCCTAGAGCCATTGCGTTGTCAATCACGCCCATGATAAATGTCCGGCCGCTCGCTAATTATTGCGGCGTGTGGCAACTTCGGTAAACACTGATGCCAGAAATACTCCTAATTAATTATTTATGTCAGATATGCAAATCAAGTCAATTATTTACCCTGGGATTCTTGCATGACACTTTCCATAGGTTATTTTTTTCTATTTGCCTGGACGGGTATTTCTGTGGTACTGCTAAATTTGTGTTTTTGAACTTTGGAAAACGCGCGAGACCAGGGCAATGTTAAGTCAAAATTCCTGTCTCGTTGTGACATCGCGTGAAGTCCACAACGCGCACCCATCCTGGCCTGCTGTGACGTCACCTGACATCCAAGGCAGCCGACGTCCGGGCTGGCCTGGCACACCGGCAGCTGATCTATTTTGTATTGGTTTGACTGACGGCGTCCATTGTGGATTTTTGGTATTCTGTGTGGGGAGAGGTATCCATAGCAGGAGCCACAGGGATGGAAGATAGAAGGGACCACAAGGATGGAGGGCAGCAGGAGCTAGAAGGATGGAGGACAGCAGGGGCCACAGGGATGGAGGGTAGCAGGAGCTAGAAGGATGGAGGACAGCAGGGGCCACAGGGATGGAGGATAGCAGGAGCTAGAAGGACGGAGGATAGCAGGAGCCAGAAGGATGGAAGATAGCACGGGGCCACAAGGATGGAAGATGGCAGGAGCCACAGGGATGGAAGATAGAAGGGGGGCCACAAGGATGGAAGATAGCAGGGGCCACAGGGATGGAAGAAATCAGGAGCTAAGAGGATGGAACTGGCGGACTGAGTAACTGGGAAGGCAGTTTTATCAAGAGGGAAGAAATGGGACTGAATCCGTTTTGGCAAGACGGTACGACCCCTCTCTGGGTGCGATGGCCTGACCCCCAAATGGTCAGGTCAAACGACACGCTCTCCTATCTGTGGCCCTAGCGCCGTGTCCAACAGCCGTGCAGCTGTACTTTAGTGCCGTGCCGTCGTAGTCAAGGGTCGTACCGTCGTGCTCGAGGGTCGTACCGTCGCGCTCAGGGGTCGTACCGTCGTGCTGAAGAAGGGGGCTCATGTGATATTGATCGCCTCGTCCTCTGAGTAGCTGGTCAAGTGGCATCTAGAACTTCCTTCCTCGAGACCTCATAGAAGGCTTAATGCTATGGGACAGTTTTGGTGACTTGTTTTCCGTCCCGTCGACCGCGGGGTGATTAGGTTACGGGGAGACTAACGGGGAGTAATGTTGTCGGGGTGATGGCCCCGAGGGAGATTACGGGACTCGTCTATAGCACAACGAATTGTTGACAACGTGGTGATTTAACGGGTTCGTGAGTGATATATGTATTTACGTGATGTGATGTGCTGGTGTCTACTTGGCTACACATCCTCCGTTTTCTTTTTCGCTCTCCTTCCCGAACTAGCCTCCCATGTTCGCCGTCTCGGCCTTCACGCTTGACGAGCCTTCACTCATAGCCTTGCAGGATTGGACCCTTGCGCACCTCACTCACCGTCACGCTTTTGTCCCATCCCTGCCCCGTCACAACCCGTGCCCGTCCCTCCTTCGAGTACCTCTGTTGTGCTCACCCAAACTGCCATCACAACCCTGACCTGTCGATCACGCCGGGAACTAACAGTACGTGTCGAATGCTCTTTTTACTTCGTCTCTTGCTGACCTTGAGGATAAACTTAAGGAGATCAGTTAAGTGTATTTGAAAAACAAAAAAGAATGAAAATATAATGTTTTTCGCTCGCTCTGGCGTGACGTGGGTATAGGTGGGTGGTCACTGCGGTTCGTTTGTTTATCTGAGCGATAGATCATAGCTGAGTAAAGCCTTTGGATCAATGGATTTGGTTTGGCAAATATATCTTGACCAACGGTGGCCGGGCTTTCAATCGGCTCTCCCCACAACACCAGATATTCCGATAATTCTACTCAAAAACTCATCCGTACTCTATTTTCTGCCCGACAGAGAAAACGGAGCGTGGCCATGACTTTTGATGGGTAACTCTGGTAGATTTCCGTTCATGGGGTGGTGGGGGGGGGGCGCACCCCACGGGTTCACTAAGTATCAGGGCGTCAGTACCAGGCAAGGGCTTGGGCTAGACATATACCCACTAAATCCAAACACAGTAGCCTTATGGTGTAAGGAAAGAGGCTCACATCGACTTGGCTCTGTGCTTTCAGGGAACGTAACGTACTTGCTACAGCTCCCACGTACTTAAGGGGTACCAGTTTCTTTCACTGCGTCCACACATCGCATTAAAAAAAAAAAACTGTACACAGTAGCATGTGGTCAATACTATGGTGAAGTATGTATGTCTCTTTGTACTTCTGCTTGTTTTGCATATTTATTGGCCTTTCTTATGTATTGACATATTTCCCCACTTAGCCACTTTGCTTGTTGTTGTATCAGGCCTCTTCCTCGCAGTCAGTATTCCCCGTAGATTCTAATGTACTTCTTGAGTATTTAAGTCCCATGATGATTGTTTTGAAATGTGTGCTGTCGACTGGCGCCGTGCGCACCAGCAGTTGTGTGGTCACCTCCTGGGAGACAGTGGCGGCTGGCTGTGCCAGTGTTGATATTCAATTTGCCGGAACTGCCTCGGACACGGCATGGCTCGCCTCGAGGTCCCAACTCCACATCTAACATGAATTGGGTTATCGTCCCAGAACACGACGGGGATTAGGTCGATTTTACTGTCGGTGCGCGTTGGGGTGTTTCTCTGTGGCGTTTAATGACCCGTTTGAACGGTGCGGGTGGGGAAGAGAGAGAGAGAGAGAGAGAGAGGTCTGCACCCGTGGGGCTTCATCTTCGGACTTTATGATACCCTCATGTGGCTTACATGAAACCTTTTTGAATTGCCGGTGTTCAGAGTTTCCCAGCTAAGTCCATTTCAACCAAGTGCCACCCTTGCATCAAAAGAGGACTTCTGTACATGCTTTCCCAACCAGATTCTTGTATGACGTCTTGTGTAGTATGGTATTGCATCTCGACGTCGTCCAATTGATTCGGAAACCCGACGGCCATAATCGAATCACCAATTCCTCTTCTCTCCTCTTTTATATATACAAATTTGTAGCCTTCAGCCTCTCATCGCACATCAGCCCTATTGGTTTAGGGATCGCCATTAGTTGCTCTTCAAACGGACCCTCTCAATCAGGTCTTTGTCCCCTTTTCAAGTGCGGTGACTAGACTTGAGAGGCATAGTCCAGTTTTGGACTGTGTTGACAATAGCATACCAGACATTTCCTTCTTCCGTAAATGCGATTCACTGTGCTAGCAGACAGTTTGCCTCTTTCAGAACAATAATTCTCTTAATGTTGCAGCTCCGGCGACAGTTCAGGCACAATGTCAGCCCCTAGGTCTCTTTTACACATAGGCTCTTGTATTTCAAGTTTGGCAGTGATTGCACTGAGGCTTTCTGTAACTACGTCCCGTCCTCATTACCTTGTACTGACCCGGACTGAGTTTCATCCAACGTTTACCAGATGATGTGCTTTGGACTTTGTCCAGATCCCTCTGTAAGCTGATGCAATCGCCGTCGGTACTTCTCTCGTCAGCAGACATGTTCAGGTAAGAGTCCAGTCCATCAGGCAGGTCGTTTGCCTACACCAAGGATAGCAGTGGGCCCAAACCGAACCCTGCGGCACACCTCTGATGACCCTTGCCCAGGATTGTTCTGTAAAGTGATGACGATTCCTCTGTAAATTGTTGAGGATTCTTCTGCAAAGTAAAGACGGTCACGTGTCCCTCTGGAGAGTGTTTTGGACAGTCGCCTGTCCCTCTGGAGAGTGTGTTAGACAGTCATCTGTGTCTTTAGAGAGTGTGTTAGACAGTCACCTGTCCTTCTGAAGAGTGTGTTAGACAGTCACCTGTGCCTCTGAAGAGTGTTTTGGACAGTCTCCTGTCCCTCTTGAGAGTTTGTTGGACAGTCACCTGTCCCTCTGGAGAGCGTGTTTGACAGTCACCTGTCCCTCTGGAGAGTGAGTTAGACAGTCACCTGTCCTTCTGAAGAGTGTGTTAGACAATCACCTGTCCCTCTGGAGAGTGTGTTGGACAGTCGGCTGTCCCTCTGGAAAGCGTGTTAGACAGTCACCTGTGTCTCTGGAGAGTGTGTTAGACAGTCACCTGTTCCTCTTGAGAGTGTGTTAGACAGTCATTCTGGGAGAGTGCTGAAAGCAGAGGAGTGTAGTAGCTGTCCACCGTCCTGAGACACAAGTAGAGACGGGTACCTGTTGCAGAGGGATACTCGGTTGGCCAGTCTGGAAGATGAAGGTCATCACCTGGAGGGGAGGAGGAGTGACAGAGACACGGCCTTTTTCCTGTTCTCACTTTAGCCGCCGTAGCAACGCTACTTTTCGCTGGCCTGGACGATTCGGGCAACAGTTGCCCGTTAGCGTGTTGGAGCAGCCCCCAGTTCCTCCCTCCATCATTCGTCTCGCCCCTCACACGTCTATTCTATAAACTTTCCCCCCTCCCCTCCCCACCCACTTCGACAATTGGATTCTGGTGCCACAATGGGAGTCTTCTCCTGGGGCGCCGCCGTAGTTCGAAGGGAGGGGGTTGGTGGGTGCTCCCACCTTCAGCGTGCTTCGCTGATGGATGACCTGCGGCAGTCCAGTTCCTCCCAGCTTAGTACATCTCATTGCAAATCTGGTATATCTATACTGACCCGATTTGATATTCCCTTATTCTTCGCTCTGTTGCGTCTTGATCGTGTCGTTTTGTCTTGCTCGGAGGACAGACCTTGAGTGTTGGGCACTGCAATACCATCCAATCCAGCCGCTTTGCCACACTTCATCTTCCTCAAGGCTTTCCCCACTTCCTCTCCACACCCTGCCATACAAAACCACCAGCCTCCCAGGATGACCCGCCTTAGATATTCTTTTTTCATACCTTCGCTCGCTCGACTGGTGGGTCGGCCCGCCTCGGAAAGGTCTCTTTTATTCATTTTGTTTACAAGTTATATCTATACATTCGGTATTTTAAGGGAAACATTGTCAGCTCCATCACTGGTTTGTTGGAAATTTTTTTTTTTCTAAGA
>JAYMFT010111909.1:0-13487 GCA_038088735.1 Panulirus argus | reverse complement strand
CTGCCTCGTTCCTCCTGCTAGCTGCACGTGCCCCCCTCCCCCCCCCCCCCCTCATTGACCACATCAAATCAATTCATTCAAAGCCAAGCGCGCCTCTCACCCGCCTGAATGTTTGTGTTCCGATACCCCAAAGCCTTCTTCCATGTCATCGGTCTTCTTCCTCTGGCTAACACACACACTTTGATCCGCCCTTACAGCTGGAGGGCGCGGGGCGGGGCGGGGGTCGGCGCCATCTTACTTCTCTCCTCAACTATCATTCATCGGTTGACCGTATCCTCTCACGCTACATACCGACCTCAGGTGTTTAACCTTCGAAACCAGCGCGACTCTCCTTTGCAGTCAAGACCTAATACGCATCCATACGACACTGCAGGAACTGCTATACCTTCGAGCATACCCAGTTTTGCCCTTACAGACTCTGGCTGCTTCTTCCACATGCTCTGTAGTTCAACCCCACTTACGTCCACCCCTGTCACCTCTGCTCCCAGGTGTCTGAAATGCCCCACATCACCGATGCTCCCCACCCGTCGTGCGCCTCATTACCATAATTTTGTTCATTTTAATTCTCATCTTCCTCCCTCCACAGATTCCTAAACACTGACGCCTATTTCTGGAGTTTCCTGAGACTGACACCAGAGCTGTGCTATCTGCAAACTGCATCTGGCTCATCTCCCAAGCCCAGCGTACCGGAGACGCAACTCGTGCTTCAAGATCCCCACACTTCCCTTCTCCCACCAACCCGTCCATGTACAGATTAAAGAGCCGTGGTGATATCACAGACTCTTGACGCAGACCCATCTTCACCGGTAATCCACCTGGCTTCCTACTCGCAAACGCTCCTTCCTCTCCCGATAAAAGGTCCCCTCTGCATGTACCAGCTTTCTACTCTTACCATCTAGTCGTAATGTTCCACAAAGCATGTCTGCTAACCCTGTCTTAAGCTTTCTCCTAAACCATAAATACCTACGTACAAATCCATATTTCTCCAAGGATTTCTGAGACATGTTCTTCAAAGCAAACACCATCAAGCTCCAAATGTCCTGTACTACTGAAACAAAAATGCTCCTCCCCAGTCACGTGTTTTATGCATACCACAATCACTACTCTCCCACCCTCTTTGCCATGTATACCCTTTAGATGTAAACTGCCGTGGTTCGAAAATTCATTTAGCCCCACTGTCCTCCTGCTGGGTTTTGTGTGTGCATTTTGCCAGTCACCCGGTAGGTCAACGCGGGCCGCACAGTCGTCGAACAACCTGACTTGCCGGTCAGAGAAGCAGCTTTTTTTTTTTTATGTTGAAGGCTCCAGTCACGGACAAGAGTCTACATCAAGGCCGGGCCCTAATTAGAATATAGAGAGAATTGAGAAAGGGGAAAAAACAGACAGGGAAAGTATTTACAAATTTTTGAGAAAGTGAAAAACATTGGGAAAGACATGAGAATGTAGAGAGTTCCAAAGCTTCGACGTGTAGGGAAAGAAGCAGTTATCAAAACGGCGCACCCTCGAGTTGCTAATGGCTTTTCGGGTCTGCAGGTTGTTTCTGACTCCTTTCTAAGGGTGAATGTCATGTCGAGCCTGGACCGGACCTTATGCCCTGTCATGCGCTTTCTTGAAAAAACAGTCGCAATCTCACCCACTTCTGCCGCTTCGCCGCAATTCATCGTACACAGAGCTCTCATGACGTCTTCTCTATCCACCATAAGCATGAGCCATGACTCTCTCACTTGGCATGCCACCTCGTCTCAAACACGCCACATTCACCTCTTTCTCGACTACATTCTGCAATCTTTCACAGTACTCACTTCATCACTGCCTCTTGCCACTTCCCTATCCGCTCTCCTCGCTGTCGCCCGTGTCTTTTCTCTTTTTCTCACACTATTCACCGTCTTGCAAAACATTTACTTGTTCTTCCTGAAGTTCATTAACATTTTTTTTCTCATACCATCTCTTTTTTTTTTTTACTCTGTGTTATACCGCCTACACCTTTCCCTTAAACTCCTGCAGTTTTCTTATACTCCTCCCAGTCACTTGAACTCTTTCCTTGCTGATACCGTCCAGACAACTTCCCTTTCCTCTAGCGAACTGACTTCCTCATCCCACCACTCGCTACCCTGTCTCAGACTTGAACATTCCACCTTCTGCTTGCCACACACTTCACCCGCACACCAAAGCACTGTTTTCCTAAAATCCCTCCAGGCTTCTTCCACAACCCTAGTTTCTCTTACTCTCAACCTACGCCATTCTTCTCTCAGCCTCTTTTCTAAACTCGCTCACTAGTACCTGTGGTTATTGATTTTAATCAGCTCTATGAAGTAGGCGTGGATCCATCAGCTAGACGTAAGCATCAGGGAATCGAACAAGTAACGACTAAGAACAATGCGAGGAAATACTTTTGCAGTAACAGAGGGTGGATGAATGTTAGGAAGCTCGGTCAAGAAATGTTGACTGCAGAGTTAAACGTTAGAAAATTTATGTGATAGAAAAAGGAATGTGACCTTGTAAAGGTATGTATGTAAAGAGACACACGGACAGAAGGCTTCAATGTGATTACTTTTTAACAGCAAATAAGCTTCAGGATTCTTTGTGTGAGGAGGACGTGGGAGTCCGTAACCTTTCATATAATGTATATGGATGAGGAAATATTTAGGAAGCTGTTCATATCGTATCTTAGGCCAAAACTAGTATATGTTTCTCAGGCTTGGTCACCGCACCTAAAGCACAAAGAGCTAATGGAGAAGGTCCAGAGGAGGGCAACAGAGATGGTACCAGAATTAAAAAAGATGAGTTACAGGGAAAGGCTTGAGGCTTCAGGTTTGCCCACCTTGCAGTGGAGAACAGCGTGGGCTGACCTGATCACAATCTTTGTCTTTAGAAAAGTCTGATCACGTGGAAATAGCTCCTGAAGAGATGTAGGGATAGAGCAGCCGGAGGACATACAATGATATTGAATAAAAATTTTGTATAAAAAGATGTAAAGAAGGACTGGTATAGTATAAGAGCGGTGAATCTCTGAAACAGAATGACTGAGGATGTGGGTAATGCAGACAGTATACCTAAACATAAGAAGCTGTAGGATGGTAGAGAAAGGTCAAGTGATGGGGTCCCACAAGAGTAAGAGTCCCTTTCTATGTAGTGCAAATAGGTAATTACAAACACGAGCCCCCACAGTGCAGTGGTTAGCGTTGTGACCCAACAATCTAACGGGTTCGAAGCCCTGGACAGGGCAGCCAGTCGGCACATTGCCTACCCAGCCGTTCATCTTCCTCTCTGGAGCTGATCAATGAATGGGAACCTGGCTTAAGCTGGCTGGGGTGTTGACGTGAGTGTTTATACTTAAGGGGAAGACGTTGCACATTACGGGTAGAGACGGGGCAGCACGAGTGATCAGCACTCATGGTAACACATAACGAATAATCATACGTACACACAAATGTTAAGACATATTCTCTCTCTCTCTCTCTCTCTCTCTCTCTCTCTTTCTCTCTTTCTTACACACACACACACACACAGCCACGGGACAGAGAGAGCGGCCGGCACGGCGCCACAGAGCTTAGGTTGGGCTCGAGGGTCGCGAATCTTGACATTAGTGATGGGGTATGACGTCACGGGGGGCAGGGAAGCCGCCCCCCAGTGTGTCAGGGTGGGCTGTGGTGAGGGAGGATGCACCGCTGGCACATCTCTATGTGAATGTAAGAGAGTTTTGCACCCACGTGGCCACATCTCTTAACCTTGTATATATGTACCATGTGTGTTTTGCTCTGTACACGCAAAGAGAACCATTTGCCAACCAGTAACGAGGGGAGGATGAACACCTGGGTTAAGTGTGGGCCAACTGCCACGCCCAGGATTCGAAACCATTCCGGCTGGTGCTGCCTCATGGTCAGTAACACTCGCTGATACCTTACGTGGGCCCGTGTGTGTGTGTGCGTGTAACGGTTCATATGTATTGCCGTTTGGATGTTGATGTGGGTGTACTGAGAAGCACATGGGATCGACCTCACTCTATGACTGTCATGGATTTTGCACGGAAATCAGATACTGCCTCTCCTCGGCCAAGTCCCAGAGACCTTATCATGGTCTTCCCTGACCAGTCTATATGCCTTATAGCAGGCCACCACTGTGTACCACATCGCTCCAGCTTGCTGTCTCTCATGCGTTGCCCACAGCCTCCGGAGTGCGCGTGTTCAGGCCCCGGTAACTCATACTGTCTTCCACTTCATCATCCCATCTCCTCTTGGTTTTCTATACTTCTGATGTGCATATCCTTTTAGTTAGTCAGTTTTCTCTCTTCTTCTTCATATTTCCAAACCGTTTCATCACATCTTGCTCAGCGCCGCACACTACCACTCCTCTGTCTCACAATCCCAATCCGTACTCGATCAGTCCTGTTGACAGTTCGCTTCCAACCCTTTCCGTATATTTGGGTTCAGGGCCTTCGATTTGCGTCTATAGGACACCGATTGGATTACTGGACCATCAGATATTCCCTCACATATTCACCTTTCTCTCTCCACACACTGCACACCGCACCCAGGACCTCTGCCCCCTTACCCATCTTACGGCCCACTACAGCTGCCACAGTTCTTTCCGCTCTCAAGTATTTCCAGCATCCCGCGTCCTCCACATTCATAGTGACAGTCAAAGCGAACTCTTTCTCCCCCATGTTAAACGTCATTACTTTAGTTAGCTTTACTGGAACTCTAAACTAAATTGTTTCCTTTCACACACTTTTGTACATTCACACACACGCGCTTCCACAAATTTTCTCTCGAGTCTGCTTCCAGAACCGTGTCATATGCAAACAGCACCCGACTCACTTTCCAGGTCCCCCATTCCACACCTGCTGCACGCCTGCCCCTGGTGTACTGATATAGGTGAGTATATAGTGTACGTGGTTATAAGATAAATGGGTCACTGTTATGTGTACCAGATGTTTGGCTTCCAATAGACCTTTACGCCCTCCTCTTCCTCGCCCGACGTCATCTTCTCTGTGTAATCACCTCACTCCCATTCGTGGCCATCCTTTCCTCTCTACAATCATCACACGATTCATTTTTCCACCTCTCTTTATGTTTCTCCCTCTCCTCCTCCTCCTCCTCCTCGTCCTCCTCCTCCTCCTCCTCCTCCTTCTCCTCCTCCTCCTCTTTCTAGTATCCGTCAAGTGTTCCTCCTAGGTTACAGTTTCCACCAGTGGACGCCTCACAGTTGACAGTTTCCCTAACATTTCTTGACTGTAGACGGGTACAGGGCCAAGGTCATTGCCCCCCCCCCCTCCCTCTTCCCACGACCTCGGTCCCAGCCTCTGGCCGGCTGTGAGGAAGGGGACGGCGCCTCCGCCTCTGGGGAGGGAGTGCCGCGCCCCCTGCAGGACCCCAGCCCCTCTATTGGTCACGTCATTAAAGGAAAAAAAAAAAGCCCTCATTCAGTAGGGCTTTGGAGGCGATCCCGGGGCTCGGCGGGAATAGTATGCGGCGGACGGCCGGTGGCTGTCGCGTACCCAGACGGCGAGGATCACTCCCCAGCACGACTCGTACCCAGACAGGGAGCATAGATCCGACTCGTCCCCCACACGAGGAGCATCACGCTCGTCTGCCATGTCTACTCTTCACCAATACCGCTCATCATTCTCATCTGGAACTGAAGAGTGTAGGCATACAGTGATAAGTGTGGTGCGGCGTTGCGTGGGTGTCATAGTAGATCTTTATTTAAAGTTTAAATAAGTCCGTAGGTCAGAGGTGGGCGTGAGTGACGCACTCACTGCTATATCCAATATCATCAGATAAATGACAGAAACTTCGTAAATCTGTTTGTGACGTTAAGGTAAACTGAGAGATTTTAATATTTTCCCTCACATGGTCTCCGGTTGTTCTGGAAAATGTGACACATAATGTAAGGACAATCAAATTATTTTTGAAAGGAAGGCAAATTGTATGATTTTATGCAAATATCTTTAAGTTTTTAAATATCTTTTAAAGGAACCCAAAATATTTAATTCTTTGTAAATAGTTTTAAGTATTCAAATATCTTTTTTGAGAACGACAGAATGACCATTAGAACAGCACATTACAAATTCCACCGAGTCAGTTAGTCATCCCTGAAGACCTCATGTATCTTCTTGGTGTGTACTTGAGGGATTCCTCCTCATACAGTGGAACTTTTGATTTGAGATATGAGAGTTATGAGAGGAGCGACTGACAGGAGGGCGGTAGAATTGTATTTCATTACCGAGAATATAAGACTCTGCACTGATAAGTCAAGAGAAATAATGTCAGTATCTGGTAACACTTGATGAAACTTGAATTAACACAATACATTTATACTCTAGTGATTGTATGATATTTACATGACTCTTGAATTAAAGGCCACCTCTTCACTGTCGTGTTTTCCCGCTCGTCTTAGGATGAGTAATATCATGGAGAGGAAAGTGTTTTGTGTCAATTATGAATGAAACGAGGATTAAAAGGAAGGAAATGTATTTAATCGATGGTTTTGGAAGTGGATACAAGGGTAGAGTTGTACAGGAGGAAGTTAAGAGTAGGAGGTGGACACAAGAAGAGTTATACTGGCGAAGGAACTGGAGTTCGCCTGAGCTGTTATGATCAGATGGTCAACTGGGTTCTACGCGTATGTGGTAATGGTTGAATTACGGTAGTTAAGGATCATTGTTATGGTTGGTTATGACGTAGACGAAGAGGAAGGGCGTTCCTTCTCCACCCTATCCTCTGTCCGTACCCACATCCTAAGCAAGGCCGTCCCTTACCCATGACTATCCACAGTCCTCACCCATCCTTACCAGAAACCCGTCTCTCGCACACCCCTAAGCACTGTTCTTGGCCTTCCTTACCACCCATCTCTCTCAAGCTATCCTTATCGAAGACGTCTCTCAACCATCTCCAGTCCTCAGCCATCTTTACCAAGGACGTTCCTCACCCACCCTATCATCACCCAGACGTCCCTGCAACATCATGTCCTCCAGCAGTAGACCATCATCTCTCTCTTCTTACATCAGTTTCCTGCACTGTTCATCAACTCTCTGGTAGGGCAAGAAAATGTGTTTGTGATCCTTGCCGGCGCCGCCGAGCACGTGAGAGAGAAATATAACATTAAACTCCAGATTCAGTATTGGCCGACGTCAAGTGCTGAGGCAGGAGGGATACTTCTATAATGAGAGACATCGGCTTTGTCTCGTAAGCAAGAGCCGGACCTTCTGCTATCATGGGGTGGCCTTTGAGCTTATTCTTAAGGTCTGAGGCCAGGCCATCATATCAGGGGTCGTGCCATCCTACTCGAGAGGCGCATCGTCGTATTCAGCATCGAACCGTCGTGCCAAAGGGGTAGACATGTTGCCATGCCGTCTTTTCAGCTTGATTTTGGCAGACAATGGCGTGTGAAGAAATTTTAAGCTTAGATAAAGATTGGTTGTACTGATAGAGCTTTCTCTCTCTCTCTCTCTCTCTCTCTCTCTCTCTCTCTCTCTCTCTCTCTCTCTCTCTCTGTAACTTACGAAGTCAGATATCTCGGTGAATACATAGCAAAAAACTTGACGGGATAGGACCATGTAACAAGATGTTTGGTATTACATGGTGCACGACTGATCAGGAATTGTGGACGCAAGATTAGTGAGGGATGAGTATTGATAGTGTGGGCGGAAGGCAGGCTGGTTAGGGGCAAACATGGATAGGGACACTGTGGACAGTGAATAGTTTCGATAGACAGCCACGAGAGGAGGAGGCAGTGTGCATCGTTGCGACACAAAGAGAAGTTAGTTTTCACGTTACCTGGAGAGTTGGTCGTGGTGGTGGTCCCTTGCACTGTGGCCTGGCGTGTCAGACGCAAACGGCGTGCGTGCTTCCCTGGCTGTAGTGTACTGGACGATGCAGTACACTACAGTGGTACACGTACTCGCCTTCCGGCAACGAACGGCGAAAAACTATTGCTCCCGGATACATGCTCTATTGCTCTTGGATACATACAATAAATCTGATAGATTTTAGGTACTTTTACAAATAAATAGCGTATTTGTATGTATATGTGAGTACTGGCCGGAGAGTCCGGCGGATTTGGTGGCATTAAGATGTGCAAAATTTCCCTCGGATTTGTGTGGTTGGCTCAGTCACCATGAGTGCGGTGTGGGGAGGGCAGCTCCACAGTATAGGGAATGGAATGATCAGAGGCGTATTTGGCCCATTGATTACTCCAGTACTTAACCCGTTTACCATGTCCTCACGAACCTGGAGCACAGCGGTACGACCCTTGCGTCTGATGCTCTAGATTTTGACCTGACCTCTTACGGTCAGGTCAAAATCTTAGTAAGTCATGATATTAACCTACGGGTTATTCCGTCGTTAAGGGGATGTGTGCTCACTATCACACTGTCACAACGATTGCCTCACTAAAGGATGGGAGAATTTCGCTCAATAGTAAGTAACACCACACCTCACTGGAGAGAATACTCACCAGGGCACATCCTGCAGCAGTCATGTCTTGTGTAGATGGGGGACGAGCAGGAGACCGGAGGGCAGCTCTTGGTTCTGCATTGCGCTACACCGTTCTGTGGGGCAACACGGAGACCAATGACTTTATGTTCCCTACTGGCACTTCCTAGTGTTACAGTGCACCCTGCTGACATTGCCTAGAGTATTCTAACACCTAGTGTAATTTGCCACCTTGTAGACACACTTCCTAGTGTACCCATCTCCCTAGTGATGACTACCTAGTGTATTTTTCACTTAGTTCTGATACTACACAGTGTGCCCTGCCAGCCAGTGTTGACACCATAATGTTGGTAGTACTTAATGTAATCTAGCCTCTTCTTACGTCATGAAGATTAAGTCCACTCGCTGTTTATACTGATTACCTTACACGGTAATTATTTTTTTATTATATTTTCCCTCAACAGCTGTTAAACACATGCCATATACCATATAAGTCAAATCCCCTTGCTGTATATATTCTCATCAACGTACACTGTACACTGAGAACATTGTTATGTGCGTGTGTTTATTATATACTATTTTTTATTCTATTTCATACAGTTCTGCTTTTATACGTGTAGACTGTTTGTACTGGGAGTAATTTTTGCTTATACACTGTGTATTGATGTATATGTAATGTGTGTAGAACCTTCATGTGGAGCCTTGTGTTACAGGCAGCACTGTGTTGAGTGTATATTACTCCTGTGTACTTCACTGCCGTCACCACTGTTGAGGTGAAGGGTGGGTGCCTCCTGTCTACCATGACGTGAGGCTACAGCTCTTACTACCGTTAGTTCTGCTACTACTACAGCAGCAGCAGCAACTACTGCTACTATTGCTACTAGTGGTGGTGAAGGTGTTATTGTTAGGCCACTAACTGCCCCATGTTACCCCACATAGTAACGTTGCTTACTCTGTAGGAGGCAACACCAGCCTGACTCCCACACCACTGACTGATATGCGGCAGTAACCCTCCTCCCCACACACTACCAGCGGCCACACTGCAGTAACCTCCCTCCCCCTCCCACACACACACACACACACACACTAGCAGTATTCACACTGTAGTAACCTTCCTCCCCACGCACTCTAGTAGCGCTCACATTGCTGTAACGCCCTTCCCTGTACACACTAGTAACAGCACTCACACTGCAGTTACCTCCCTGCCCACACACAGAAACAGTACTCACACTGCAGTAACAATGTTCACACTTGTCGACGTCAGCGTGACTGTAATTGGAGGAGAAAGTATCGCCGTGATTGTACATCATGCCCGCCACCACACACACCCTGGACGACGTTCCCGCCACGACCTGTTCCCCCGGGGTGGTAGGGCCTCCCCCAGGTGTGGAGGGCCCTCCCCCTCCACCGCTGGAGGACGACGACGACGACTGAACACCACCTGAAGACGCGTCGCTTCCACTTGACGTATCTGTAGAGGAAAGGCGATACTGTCTGTATAACTGTGCCAAGGATTATTGTGCTGTCGTACGTGATAAGGTGAGGAACAATGCTGCACACCCCTGCAGGGAACAGCTCAGAAACATCACAACTTTTTAGGCAAGACCATGTCGTCAGGAAATAAGTTAGAATCACACTAAACCTGTATAGGACTCTAGCATGTGTATGATAGACACGGCGAAGCAAGTAGCCAGTTTAGATTGCATGAGAAACAAGCGAGATGGCAAAACGAATAAAGCAGCCGATGGAAGAAGTTGCGTTGCAAGGTGTGCAATGAGCGAGGGCCGGCGTGACCCCAGGCCAGGTACCTCACCAACACTCGCCTCCATTTTCAGGAAATCCAGCAGGAAGTTTATGAGAGTATCAGCCAGTAATGACCCCAATTCTCGACGCTTACACGCAAAACTGCACACGTGTACACACGTAAGCATGCATATCCGGGATCACGCACACGTACAATAACTCACATGACGTGTGTTTACATATACGTATGTGTACGCCGGGAGGTACAAGACTAATTTAGATTTATGGTTGACATATTGCAACGCTTTCCCTGAGGAAGTGTGGTACACTTAACAGGAGTACCAGGACAGGTGGAACAAGACTGTACCTGAACACTTGAAACATTATATGAACAGACGTAGCAACACTGTCTGAACGGATGGAACAGTGTACCTGAAGGGAAGGAACGGAACTGTACCTGAACAGATGGAACAACATTCGCCTTCGTCAGGTCCCCCACTGCAGCCTTCCGGACACCGCTCGCTGGTACAGTCGTACTTATACACATTATGTTCGTTCTGTTGGGAAGAGAAAGGAAAACGAAGACACATAAAAATAAAGATAAAAATGATGAAATATATTGTAAAACGACAGACTCGTGATAAGGTCATGCTTTAATCCTGCACTGTGTTTGGCTCGGTAGATGCAAGAAATTAATGCTTACATATGTTTTGCATATATATATATATATATATATATATATATATATACGTACATACATACTTACATACATACATACATACATACATACATACATACATACATATACACCCCAGTCTAAGCCAGGTAAGCATTTATCGACCTGTTCTGAGGGAAAGATGAACACCTGGGTTGGGTCTGGGTCGACTTGCGCGCCCAGGATTCGAGCCCAAGCGAGTTTTCCCGGGCTGGCCCATGCTGACTCATGGTCAGTAACACTGACCATTACACTACGGAGGCCCTTAAGATATCGTGTGTGTGTATGTGTGTGTGTAAACAATGTATACAGACAGCTGAAGGAAGAGGATTACATACCGTGTGAGGAAATGTTTCTAGTTAAACAGAGGCGGATTGTCACCTTTGATTGTGGGACCCCCTGTAGGGTGACATGCCACGCTCCACAATCAATGCTTGACACTTGAGACTCCACTAGTGACACACACACACACACACACACCATATCGTCTCCTCTCTTCCCTTACTGACAAAGGTTCACATTCTTTCTTTATATTGTGTTTGGATATTCAGTGAGTACTGACCTACTGAAAGAGATTTATTTTTCATTTCAGGGTTTACATTCAGCTTCGAAATTGTTCAAACGATTGACTGGACATGGCGGAAACTACCCCCTTTTGTGCAGGAATCAGCAGGCAAGTTATTCGATAGTTTATTAATTATAAAACATTTAGTAGACAATGATACGGTTGTCCTTAAGCTGTTAAGCACGACGATACGATGACCTGACCTTTGACCTAACCCTTACGTTGCAGCAGGTTATACTCAAGGGTTTTCTCTTTGCACGCAAGGGTCTTGCCGACTGGTTCAGGGGTCTTACCGGCATTGTCAAGGGTCGTTTTATGTATGATAGCCAGGGCGACCCACACTACCAGCAGCACTTCGTGCGAGCGATCAGGCTTTACAGTTCCTGGGTTTTGGGTGAGTGACGACCTTGAGACCACTTTCACTTCTGAATCACAACTCGAGTAGTTGCAAGGGAAACGAGAACCAGTTGGACCCTTCCTATTCATACAAGATCACCAAAACTTAAATGTTGGATGTTATGCACTCTGACACTGTCTGTTAAATGATTATGTAATGGTGTACTCGATGCACGAGATTGCAAATGATACATAAGACATCCCTCGGGAATTCTACTTTTCCGTATGATTTCCAGTTGATCAGGACAGGATTCAAGATTCAGTATCAAGTGAAGCAGTTTGGCCGAGGTTATTGCCGTTCACATGGCCCACCTAATGGCCTAATCACCACGTGTTGTGAACTAACAGAGTCCCAGCTGACAATGAAGGTTAAACGGGACACTCTCCTCCAGTATGTGTGTAGTGCAACAGACGGACCTTGTGACAGTTATAACACATTGTGTTCCAGCGATAATCCCGCCAAGACTGGTAGTAGTCAGTCTGGCGTATGGTCTGTGGTGCTGTTCTACTGTATGCAACAACTGTTGTGCATTATGTTGGCTACTGTTTCATAATGGGTCACTTGACCCGTGTTCCAATGTTAGAGTGCCGTTGTAAGGGAAGTCTCTATGTTCTTTCGGTCTGAAGAGGGTTACTATGTTGCATAGCGGGTGGCCATGCTGCTCCGTGAAGAGGATTGCTGTCTTTTTATCTGGGGTTGAGGTTTGCTGCTGGCTGGTGTCTCATGTGTCCGGGGTGACCACGACTCTTCTGGTCTCGTGGTGCGAGGTAGGGACCAACGGTGTATGTGGCCCTAATGCTGTTTCATGGCGGACCAGACTGCTGTGTAGCAGAGCAGTTGCTGGTATATGCATGGCATCTGCTGCTGCCGCTCTGTGTCATGTCTAACTTATTACTGAGAGTTTCAGTTTCCTTTCACTCTCGAGTTCCTGTGAATGCCATGGTCTTCAGTGAAGGTGGTTTACTTGTCGAGGATGTCTTCGCAGGACCTCAACTTCTGCCTCCTCTTTAACTTCCTCTGAACATTTCTCATTCGGCTCCGTTTTTCCCAGTCGCACCGACTTGACCTTTCATTTGCCATCAAGATTCGTTTCTTGTCAGTTACACGAGAGTGGCCTCGGCTTCCAGTCCTGCTTGACATCCTTTAGCCTGACTTCGCAAAGTTGTCAACCGCCCAGCATTCTTGATGTTATATCATCATCATTCGTTGTTTTGGCCTTTGCAGATAAGGCAGTTCCCGGGGAGTCTTCAGTCACCCGTCTGGTCTCTGCTCTCCACACTAAGCTTACGCTTGGGAGTTCTTGTCAGTTGTCACAGGCAGCTTGAACGGACCAGTGGCCTGTTGCCGTTTGTCTTCTTGTGCACTCTGTCATATTCCTTGGTACTTATGAAACTGCCAATGTTAGTTTTGCTTTTAAAGGTTAGATTGCTGAGTGACGAGTAAAGGATTGTAAACAGTGTTTGCTTTTATTTATCGCCGTTTCCCGCGTTGGCGAAGTAGCGCCAGGACAGATGAAGAAAGGCCACATTCCTTCGCATACACACACACACACAAACACCTCTCTCTCTCTCTCTCTCTCTCTCTCTCTCTCTCTCTCTCTCTCTTTATATATATATATATATATATATATAT
>JAYMFT010111888.1:0-13488 GCA_038088735.1 Panulirus argus | reverse complement strand
TGTATATATGTATATGTTGGTATGTATATGTATGTATATATGTATATGTTGGTATGTATATGTATGTATTGTGCATAATGTTTATATATGTTTGTATGCGTGTATGTGAGTGGATGGATCTTTCTTCATCAGTTTTCTGGCGCTACCTCACTGGCGCAGGAAACAGAGATCAAGTATAATAATAAATAAGATAAATGAAGATATTCGTATACATATACATAAATAGAAATGTACATATTCACACCTGCACGCCCTCATTCATTGCCGGCGCCACCATGCCCCACAGTAAAAGGCATCACCACCCCCATATCAGCAAGTTAGTGCCAGGAAACAGATGAAGAAAGGCCACATCTGTTTACATCCATACAAGAACTGCCATGTGTAATGCACTGAAACCACAGCTCCCCATCCAAATCCAGGCCTCATAGATCTTTCCATGGTTTACCCTGGACATTTCACGCGCCCTGGTTCAGTCCATTGATGGCTCAGTGAGCCCAGTATACCACATTGTTCCAGTTCACTATGTTCCATGCACGTTACTCACCTTCCTTCACAATCAGGCCCATGTCGCTCAAAACTTTTTCACTCCTCATCCTTCCATCTCCAATATGGTCTCCCGCTTCTTGTTCCCCCCTCTTCTGATGCATGTATCCTCTTTGTCAACCTTTACCCACTCATTCTCTCCGTATGTCCAAACCATTTCAACACACCCTCTTCTGCTCTCTCAACCACACTCTTATATTACTCAATCAAACCTTCCTATACCACATATTGTCCTCAAACATTTGATTTACAGCACATCCACCCACCTCAACACAATTCTATCTATAGCTCATTACTCACAACCATATAATATTATTGAAACTACTATTCCTTCAGACATATCCATTTTTGCCCTCCGTGAGAGTGTACCCTCTTTCCACACATTCTTCATCACTCCCAGAACTTTCACCCCTCTCCCCTACCCTATGACTCACTTCCGCTTCCATGGTTCCATTCACTGCCAAGTACACTACCAAATATCTAAAACACTTCACTTCCTCCAATTTTTCTCCTTTCAAATTTACATCCCAGCTAACTTGTCCCTCAACCCTCCTGAACCTTGATAACCTTGCTTTTATTCACATTTACTCTTAACTTTCGCTTTTCATACACACTTTCAAATTCAGTCACCAACTTCTGCAGTTTCTCATTCGAATCAACCATTAGTGTTCTATCAACCACAAACAATAACTGACTCACTAGAATTCTAGGCCCCCTCATCCCCAACAGACTGCATACTTTCCCTTTTCTCCAAAACTCTTGCATTTTCCTCTCTCACCATCCACATCCATAAACATATTAAACATCTATGGTGACTTCACACAACTGTGCCACATACCAACCTTTTCTGGGAACCAATCGGTCTCCTCTCTTCCTACTCGTACACACTCCGTACCTTTGATTAAAGCTTCTCTCTGGTTCTAGCATCTTACCTCCTACACCATATATGCTTAAGACCTTCCACAAACCATCTCCATCAACCTTTCATATGCCTTCTTAGATCCATAAAAGCCACTTTCAAATCCATCTGTTTTTCTAAGTATTTTTCAGTCACATTCTTCAAAGCAAACACCTTAACTACTCATCCTCTACCACTTCTGAAACCACACTGCTCCTCCCCAATCTGATGCTCTGCATATGCCTTCACCCTCTCAATGAATACCCTTTCATACAATTTTCCAGGTATACTCAACAAACTTGTGCCTCTGTAGTTTGAACTCTCACCTTTATCCCCTTTGCCGTAAAACAGTGTTACTGTATATGCATTCCTCAAATCGTCAGGCACTTCACCATGATCCATACATACACTGAATACCTTTACCAACCAATCCGCAATACAGTCACCCACTTTCTTAATTTAGTCAACTGCAATACCATCCACTCTCGCCGCCTTGCCGGATTTCATCTTCCGCAAGGCTTTCACCACTTCTCTCTTCACAAAATCACTCTTCCTGACTTTCCCACTTCATGCACCACCCCATCCAAAATACCCTACATCTGTCACTCTGTCTTAAAACACTTAACAGTCCTTCAAAATACTCACTCCATCACTACCTGTTATCACTTCCCCTTTTGCCCATTCACTGATGTCTCCATTTGTTCTCTTGTTTTTTACACATTATTTACCCCTTTCTAAAACATATTTTTATTCTCCCTAAATTTTGATTATACTTTCTCACCCCAACTCACATTTGCCCTCTTTTTCAACCCCTGCACCTTCCTCTTGACCTCATGCTGTTTTTTCTTATAGATCTCTGTCTTTTTCTCTCCTTCCTTATAAACAACCCCCAAACACCTTTCTTTTCTCTTTCACTAGCAATTGTACTTTTTCATCCCACCACTCACTACCCTTTCTAATCTGCCCACCCCTCACCTTTCGCATGCCACTTGCATCTTTTGCACGTGCCATCACTGCTTCCCTAAACTCCTGCCATTCCTCACTCATTCTCCTCACTTCATTTGCTCTCACCTTTTGCCATTCTACACTCAATCTCTGCTGGTATTTCTTCACACAAGTCTCTTCTTCAAGCTTATTTACTCAAACCACTATCTTCTCCTCCATGTTGTCTCCTCTTTTTAGAAAACCTCCATAGATCTTCACCCTTGCATCCACAAGATAGTGATTAGCCATCCCCTCAGTTGCCCTTCTAAGCACATTTACATCCAAAAGTCTCTCATACACACCTGTCAATTTGTAAGTAATCTAATAATACCTGTTGACCATATCTCCTACTCACATATGTATACTTGTGTAAATCTCTGTTTCTAAGCCAGGTACTCCCAATCACCTGTCTTTTTTCAGCACACAAATCCACAAGCTTTCACCATTTCTATTCATCGCACTGAATACCCCATGCACACCACTGATACCCTCAACTCCCACATTACTTACCTTCTCATTTAAATCACCCATCACTAATACCCGGTCTTATGCACCAAAACTGCTAACACTTGCCTCCCATGATCTTTCTTCTCATGGCCAGGTGCATAAGCACCAATAATCACCCATCTCTCACCATCCACTTTCAGTTTTACTCACATCAGTCTAGAATTTACTTCCTTACACTGTCACACACTTCCACAACTCCTACTTCAGTAGTAGTGCTACTTCTTCCTTAGCTCTTGTCCTCTCACCAACCTCTGACTTTACTCCCAAGCTGTTTCCAAACCATTCTTCCCTTGCACTTCATTTCAGTTAGAGCCAGAACATCCAGGTTTCTTTCCTCAAACATACTACCTCTGTCTCCTCTCTTATCTTCATTACATCCACACACATTCAGACACCACAAACTGAGCCTTCAAGGAGGATGAGCACTCCTTGCTTGACTCCTGTTTCCTCTCGTAGAAATTGAAATACAGGAAGGGTAGGGTTTACAGTTTCTTGCTCCCATCCCCTTTAGTTGCCTTTTATGACATACAGGTAATTTGGAGGTAGAATTCTTTCCCCCTACCTCAGAGACATATGCAGTACCCACAGAAAGTCGGGGGAATATGGGGCCCTTTGTTGTGTGGTTGGGTGTTCTCAGAATTTTCAAGTCTGTCAGCCTACTGAATGCTCAGATCTCGCTTAATTAGTACTTAGCAACTTTCCCTGGTGATCCTATCACCACAGACTGAGGAGCGCATCAGTGCCTCATGGGACAAGCTATAGAGAGGGGACGCATGCAATGAGCTGCTGGATTAACAGAACCTTTTTTTGTTTCATTCTCTTTTCGTCCCATATCCATCCACCCATACCTTAAAATGGCAGCACAAGAACCTTACCCAGCAGGAAAAGACTCAGATTCTTGCCCAAAGTCACACAACAATGTTGGTGAAGGAGATTTGTCAGCGTACAGGGGTGAGCAAGTCAGCCATATAAAACCTCATTGCAAAAGCCAAGAATATCCCACAAGGTGAAGTTCTACCTCGTAAATCTGTACCAGGGCATCCCAGAAAGACATCAGCAACTACTGACAAGCTTATCAAGAGGAAAGTATTGATAAATCCATGCAGCACAGCAAGATAATTGAAGCAAGCCTATCCCACCCTCCTCAGAAGTGTTGCAGAACACATCATTCAAGGGTGCTGCCAGAAACACCTGAACCTTCCTCTTCGTTCCCCGACCATAAAACCCCTAATGATTCACAAGACATGTGCTGCTCATCTCAGTTTTGCAAGGAACTACAAACACTTCACTGTTAAGGACTGGAGAAGGGTCTTATGGAACAATGAGTTGACTTTCCATTGTGGTGCAGTGAGGCATGGCAAGTTGAGACATCCCTCACACATGAATCCCCTTAATCCATTTTCTGTACAAATATTTGTCAAACACCCAGACTCATTCATGATTTGCGATTGCTTCATTAGAGAGTTAGGACATAGGGGATTTCATGTGCTTCCCAAGAACATTACAATGAATGGAGACTGCTGCATTGAAGTTCTTCATCACCACATGATGAATTTTTATGAGATCCACGGCTGCAACTTCATGTCACAAGGCAAAGATCATAAAATGGTTGTCAGACAAGCAGGTGTACGTCTTTCAATGGCCTAGGAATTCTCCAGACCTGAATCCCATTGAGGAGCTGTGGTCTCATATGAAGCTTAAACTTCAAGAAAGGAACATCTCTTCAATTCCTCGCCTTCTTGAAATCATCAGAGACATCTGATTGAGCGGAATTGACCTTGATTAGTGCAGAAATCTTACTGACTTCATGCCACGACACATACAAGCTGTTTTGAAGGCATGTGGTGGCCACACTAAATACTAAAATAAAATGAAAATTTTTCTTTTTTTATACCCATTCCTCAGACTTTCTGCAGGTACTGTATATATTCATTTATTTATTTATTTATGATTTACATTACCTTATCTATATGTCCTAGCAGTCCCTTGTATTCTTATGAGGCTTCTGCGTTACTCAAGAAGATGACCACATCCACTGGAAGGGATCACAGGTTATAAAGTATTGTGACATAATTACCTATTTGCATTGTGCAGCGAGGTAGTTCTGCACTCACTGGGGCCCCATCTCTTGAACATTCCCTACTCCTATACAACCTCTTAAGTTTATGTATGCTGCTTGCATTAACCATGTTCCCAGTCATTCTGTTCCTTTGATCCAACACTCTTATACAATAAAAGTATGCTTTACCTCATTAACAAGTTTTTTCATTAATTTCATGTATATCCTGTGATTTCTTTATCCCTACATTTCTCAGAGAATTGTTTTTTGTTCACATAATTGATCTCTTTTAGAAACTTTAAAGGTTATTATCAGGTCAACCCTCACTTTTCTCTCTTCCAAGGTTGACAGATTTAAAGTTCCCAGCCTTTTCCTGTGGCTCAGCTCTTTATTCTGGTACCATTTTTGTTGCCCTCCTCTGAACCTTCTGTGGGTGCAGTGACCAAATCTGTAATTCATATTCAGACTTTGCCCTTGCTAAATCTTTCTTTATCTGCAAACTTGAAAGTTATTATGGTATTTGTCAGCAGACTGTTTTTCATCTTAACGATTTTCCTAATAGTGTGTGTGTGTGTGTGCATCTATATGCAGAAAGTGCAGGGGATTTGTGTTGGAAGAGCTCGAAGTCTTCTTTATGGTAGTTGCACTGCGGGCATGAAGGGTCTGGGAATATGCTGAAATGGTATTTGTACTGTTTTTGTGGTGGATGATGTCCAGTGTCTTAGTAGAATAGTGACTTGTTTGGGCAGTTTGGTTTCTGTCTTGTGTGTTGGAGTTCAAAGCTGAGGTGGGAGGTTGGTTGTTTAGTGCTTGTTGGGCTATATCAGGGTGTGTGTTTTGTTAAGCGTTATATTTGTTGAAGGTGGGGGATATTTGAGTAGAGGTTCCTTTTTATTTCTACTTAAGGGTTAATGGTTAGTTATAAAGTGGTTTAGGTTGGAGGGGTGGTGCTTTTGCATAGAATTGAGTGCTGATCATGTTGAGGTGGAACTGTACTGGGAGGATCTTTGTTTCATTGTGAAGATGTTGTGGGTTTGTGGTTACTTGGCAGCCTGTGATTGTTCTGAGTGCTCTATTTCATTTGGCTTGTAGTTTTGTCATACTTGCATTTTTGGGGATGGAGGACCAGGCAGGTGAGGCATAGTTTAAAGTGAAACTAATGAATTGTGTGTAAAGGATGTTAAGTGGTTTTCTTTCTTGTCCTAATCTAGTGCCAGTTAGTGTGCTGAGGTCATTTAGTTGTTTGTGCAGCTTTTGTAAATATGTTAATGATGTGTGATGATATGTGATGTCTTCATCAGTTGGTGTTTTTTAGCAGGAGTTAATGTCCATTCAAGGTGACTGGAGGGTGTGCTGGACTTGTTTTTTTATTTGGGATTAAAAGATTGGTTGAAAACTTTTGTAGATATGTACACATTCTGTTCTTGGTGAGCTGCCATTGCTCCAGTTGTTTAATTTAGTGCTGCATGCTTGATGTTGCTACTATGGTGTCAGGGTGCAGTGATGCAGTTAAGTCGTCTTCAAAGGATGAGATCTTCAAATTGAAGTTTGCCAGAGCCAATGGGAGGTTGTTTAGAAAAATATTGAGTTAGAAAAAGAACTGTTCTTTGGGTAACTCCATTTTAGAGGTGAAGCCATTGTGAGCAATTCTCGCATGTCAAGCCAGCTATGAAATTGGCCGACCACTTTGTCTTTTTGTTGTGGAGGATGGTGTCTAGTATTTTTTGTGTGAGGATGTGCCAGGTGATAGTGTTAACCAACATCTTGGGCCCAGCCAAGGCTGTGGGGTAGATCCCCTAAAACTTCACCAGGCAAGTTTTTTTTTTTTTTTTTTTTTTTTTTTTTTTTTTTTTTTTTTAGTGCTATGCAGGAGGGAGGTTGTAGTTGGTTGAATCCATGAAGGATAAGTTATGTGAGCTCATTATGTATGGGTGAGAGTGAGATGCTTTGTATGATTATGTTGTGAATTAATTTTTCACAAAGTTTGAATACTGAGAATAGAAGTGATGTAGGGCAGTAAGAGAACAGGTTTTCTGAAGGGTTTTAAGATTGGTATTATGTTGGCAAGTTTCTAGATGTTAGGGATTTTTTTATGCAGCTGGGAGTAATTGAAGATATCTGTCAGTGCTTGGATTCCCTATGGATTCTAATATTTCATGCCTGCATGTGCTGCAGGGCCAGCCATTTAACTTTGAATTTAATGTGACCCTGTGGAAGTATTACTCATTTTAGTATTACTGGCAGTGTTGATTGATGGTAGTAGTGGAATCCCATTTCTTAATATTCCACATAAATATTACTTTTGTCATGTCATAAAGAAGACTAAGTTTGACTGCTGTAATGTCCACAACATGAAGAGTGTATTTTCTTTTTCAGGATTAGTTTGTATGGCTCTGTATTATCGATATTTGCATCCAGTAGGCCCACTGAATCCATTTGTAAGCTGGTTTGAAGAAGAAGCTAAAGACACTGAAAAGGGAAAGGATTCTGTTGAAGAACAGTGTAACTCCTACCCAGATTGCAATGGTAACACTAGAAGCACTACATACAAACCATCAATGCGAAGAGATTTCAAATACCTGTACCCTTTTGAGTCAAAGTCTCCGAATAGGTAAGAGGATTATTAAAAGTTTTTGTACTTCTTTACGAATTATTATAAGTGTAGTTATATGATAAATCATGTCTTTGTTTTAATAATGCCAATGATAAGGTTAAGGGAAATTGTTAGACAAAGTAAGATACTGGGCAACAGACTCTAGTCAGAAACAGAAATGCCAGGTCCTTACTAATTTTTTGACAAATTGTGACATCCCAGAACAAGATTTTTTAGTACAAGTGTATCATAATGACATTAAACTTCTTGGAAAATGAATTGGACAGAAATTCCAGTGAAACCTCAAGGGCACCTGTCCTTTCATAGTTTGTAAGTACATGGTTTTATAATTTAATACATACGAGAAACAAAAGAATGTAGTAGTTGGTAGGCAGCCAGCGACCAGGGAGGTATATTACCAGTACTACCCGCCTACGTATCAGGAGGGTTATTGGCATCTGCTTAGTGAGCCAGCAGTTTAGTGGTTGTCAAGTTGCACTCTTCTGACCCAGGTAGCTGTCTTTTCTTTCTGCCTCACTAATATGTGGACTACTGGCATTCTGTCCACAAACATACAATCTCTCCCTGTCATATATAACACTTAACTCACGCAGCTCATTCTTCATAACTCTAGATTTTCCTGCAGTGAGCACTATGCACAAACCCAACCTTTTGGCAAAGTGGTAGGAGCAGTAGATAGAAATAGTAGGTAGAAACATTTAGGTAGGATTATTAGGTAGAAACATTAGGGAGAAGCAGTTGATAGGAGCATTAGATAGAAGTAGTCATTAGGAACATTAGATAGGAGCCTCTGCAAACACTGCACTAAATTTGACCTCTGTCAGTGGCCTGTTAAGGGTGAGGCACTAAAGGCTAAGAAGCAGCTCTGGGGTTCTTTAGTTATGGAGACACTGTTGCCATGGCCACCCCTTTGAGGGAGTTCCAGTTGGAACAGGCATCATAGATATAAATAGATAGATAGACAGAAGAATGTGGACTCTGTATAATTGGCTAAAGCAGTTGTACAGAGTCCTTAATGAACGAAGTAGTCATACTTCAGCCAGTGTTAGAGGCATCTATCAATGATGCAGCTCAAGACTTTGATGTACTTTCTGAATGAAGATAAAGACCTCAGAGCAGTTGGTATGTCATGTCTTTAAAAGCTATCATCTATGAAAATATGATAATTGGATTAAGAATTGTAGGATTTTAAGAAATATCCAAGTTATGAAAAAGAAACAGCATCATGTTTAGGATGAAGTGTAGTAAAGCAGCAGGAATGGATTGGTTAGCAGTTGGATTTCTCAAGAAAGAAGATGACAGTGTTGATGATTGGTTAGCTAGGATTTGTAATGTATCTATGGATAAGGGTGAGGTTCCTGAGCAATGTTAGAATGCCTGTACATTCCAAGGGGAACAGAAGTGAATGTGCAAATTATAAAAGTATAAGTCTATTGAGTATACTTGGTGATTTGTATGAGAGTGGTGGCATGCATAGTTTATAAGACTGGGGAGGAACAGTGTGGCTTAAGGAGTGGTAGAGGTTGTATGGCTCAGGCCCCACATACCTATCCATGGTTTCCCCCACCCACTTCTCATGTCCTGATTCACTCCATTGAAAGCCCATCAACCCCTGTATACTACATTGTACCAATTCCCTCTGTCCCTTGCGCATTTATCACCCTCCTGCATGTTCAGGCCGTAGACACTCAAAATCTTTATCGTGTGCTTTTCTATCATCAGTTTGGTTTTCCCCTCTTCCTTGTCCCTTCACCTTCTAATATATTCTCTTTGTCAACCTCTCCTCCCTCATTCTCTCCATATGCCCAAACCATTTCAGCACACTCTCTTCGGCTCTTTCATCCACACTCTTCTTATGACCACACCTCTCTCTTACCCTGTTATTGATTACTCAATCAAACCACCTTACACCACATATTGTCCTCAAACATTTCATTTCCATCACAGGCACGCTCCTTCACACATCCTCATCGATAACCCCATGCCACACATCTGTACAACATCTTTGGAAATATTATACCTTCAAACAGTACCATTTCTGCCCTTCCCAATAATGACTTCTCTTTCTACACATTTTTTAGTGCTCCTAGAACCTTCGCCCCCTCAGCTACCTTATGACACTTCTTCCATGGTTCCATTGGCTACCATGTTTATTCCTAGGTATCTAAAACTGTTCACTTCTTCCAAATTTTCTCCATTTAAACTCACACCCCACCTAACCTGTTCCTCTGCACTTTGAGTGAGGAAAGGTTGACAGAGGCTATATATGTCAGAAGTAGAGACCAAATTGAAAATGGAAGGATGGAGGGAAAAAGATTTTGAGCGATCAGGTCCTGAATATGCTGGAGGGTGAAAGGCCTGCATGGGATAGAGTGAAATGGAATGATGTGGTATAATGGGGTCGATGTTCCGTCAATGAACTTAACACCAGGGCATGTGAAGCATCCAGGGAAAACCAAGGAAAATTCTGTGGAGCCGGGTTGTGGATAGGGAGCTGTGGCTTCAGTGCATTACACATGACAGTTAGAGAATGGATGTGAGCAGATGTGGCCTTTCTTCATCTGTTCCTGATGCTACCTCACTAATGTGGGAAATGACAATCAAGCATGAAATAGAAAAGTGTAGATTTTGGTGACTTCATTTGGAAGTGTGTGTGAAAGGAGAAAGTTTAGAGTAAATGTAAATGAAAGCAAGGTTATTAGGTTCTGTAGGGTTGAAGGACAAGTTAGTTGAGATGTAAGCTTGAAGGAAAAAAAAATGGAAGACGTTATGTGTTTTAGATTCCTGGGAGTGGATTTGGCAGCGTATGGAACCATGGAAACGGAAGTGAGTCAATGACTACAATGGAGAAGTTTGTGAAAGTTCTGGGAGCATTGAAGAATATGTGGAAAGAGAGGACGTTATCTTGGTGAGCAAAAATGGGCATGTCTGAAGGATTAGTAATTCCAACAATTTTATATGGTTGCAAGGCCTGGGCTACAGATAAGATTGCGTGGAGGAGGGTGGATGTTTCGGAAAAATGAAATGTTTGAGGACAATATGTGTTGTGAGGTGGTTTGATGGAGTAAGGAATGAACGAGTAAGAGAGATGTGTGGTAATAAAAAGAGTGTGGTTGAGAGAGCAGAAGAGGGTGTGTGGGAATGGTTTGGACGTATGGAGAGAATGGGTGAGGAAATGTTGACAAAGGGGATATATGTGTCAGAAGTGGAGGGAACAAGGGGAACCAGGAAACCAAACTGGAGATGAAAGGATGGAGTGAAAAAGATTTTGAGCATTCGGGGCCTGAACATGCAGGAGGGTGAAAGGTGTGCCCTAAATAAAATGAATTGCAGCAATGTGGTATACTGAGGTCAATGTGCTGTCAGTGAGCTGTACCAAGGCATGTGAAATGTCTGGGATAAACCATGGAAAGGTCTGTGGGGCCTGGATGTGGATAGGCAGCTATGGTTTTGGTGCATTATATATGACAGCTACAGAATGGATGTGAGTGGTTGTGGCCTTTCTTCATATGTTTCCTGGTGCTACCTCACTGACACAGGGGTTGGCAATGCTGTTTCCTGTGGGGTGGGGTGGCATCGGGAATGGATATGTATATGAATATGTGTATGTGTAGCAAGTTGTCACAAGGAAAATTAAACACAATAAGTTCCCAAGTGTGCTTTTGTGTAATGATCCCATCATCAGGGGAGATACAAAATTGAGATATAAGAAATGGAACATTCTGTTGATATACAAGGAAGAGATGTAGCTAAGATGCCATTGGTAAACAAGTATTACCAGATGGTGGTGTTTGGGTTGGTTGTGTTCGGGTCTGGCATTATGCCTGTCATAAAATTTTGATGTGGACATGAAAGGAAACTGTTTACAAATTTTGCTTATGACAAAACTATCCAGTTTTTATAGACATTCGCTAATATTAGTTACAATTCTTTGTGTATTTAATAATAGAAGATTCAGTGATATTTCTTGTGGTAAAGGAATTGCAGTTGATAACTGAATTATCTTTGCTCCAGTCAGTACAGTGGTCATAATTTTTAACATGATTAAATAAAGCATTTGATTCTTGTCCATTTCTTATACTATATTTATGTTGCGGATGGCTAGAAATCTTTCCTTCCTGTATTGCTTTCCAAAAAGAAAGAACAAAGGAAGGGGCCAAGTGAGGAATTTCCTTCTAAGGCTCTGTCATCTGTTCCTGATGCTACCTCTCTCTCATGGGAAATGGCAAGTATGCATGAAAAAATAAATATTTATCATAGCCTAAACGAGGTACACAGTTTATTGACATACCCCTAGAGGGGGATGAACAGCTGGGTTTACTGTTGACTGAGTGCTCCAACTAGGATTCGATCTTATGTGTCATTCCTGGATGGCCCGTGAATGTGTCATGGTCAGCAGTGCTAACCTTAACACCATGGAGGTCAAAAATTCAGCCACAAACCAACATCACAGCTAAAGAAGGTAATGACAAACCTACACAAAATTCACCCCAGCATCAACTGCTCACTCACCCTTTATTCCCACTAATACAAGCAGTGCATTTAGATCCATAAAGAACTCTTCTGGTGCAGGCCCCAACAACATATTAAGCTTTCACATAAAACACTGGCCCATCAAAGAACTTACAGATATCTTCAACCACTCCTAGTTTTAACAACAGAATCCCAGAGATCTGGAAACTCTCCAACATAACGCCAGTTTTAAAATCCTTCAAACTACCTAACTTTTCCTCCTTTTACTGTCTATATTACTTCTAACCTCTGAAAAACTAATTCACAGCAGAATCACTCAAGGTGTCCCTATGCCACCCACACACCATGGCTTCAGGACAACCACTCCACCACCACAGTACACTCCGACCCCACACAACATTTCTTTGATTGCTTCAGCCAGCCAAGGCTCTCTTTCCACACAGTTCTTGTGGCAGTAGACATCAACAAAGCGTTTGACAGTCTCTAACACATCTTCACACAAAAGGTACTTGGCACCACCCTCCACAACAATGACAATAAGTGGTTGGCCAATTTTATTGCTGGTCACATGTCAGAGTCTCTCACATTGGCTTTATCTCTAAAACAAACTCTGTGATGGAGTTATGCAAACAGCTGTTCTTTATCCAACCCTCTTCAATCCTCTCTGACATGACTTCCCATTACCTTTAGCAAACAAAAGCGTGAAGGTCCTCTCATATACAGATGACCTCACAATCACATCACATCACCCTGACTCCTTAATAGCAATGACAAACATGCAGCAATTTATTATACTTTTGGAACAATGGCTCACCAAGAACAGAATGTCTGCATCTCTTCAGACACTCTTTTAACCCCAGACAGATAAGAATCCACCTCACACTCTCCAGTCATCTTGGATGAAAAGTCACTCCTACTGAAGAAAACACCAACCATTCTAGGCATCACACACAGTACACACAACATTCACCTCCCACACCAAGTAACATCAACACAAAACCAACATACAGACTGAATGCCCTCAGAACACTAACTGACACCAGATTTAGTTAACATAAAGAACCCTTAACATCCTCTCTAAGCAATTCATCCACTCCACTTTTAAGTACACTTCACATGCCTGTCTTTAATCCTTTTAAAAGCAAGTGTGATAAAGCTGTATTCACACAAATTAGTGCACTCAACACCTACACAATGAAACAAAGATCCTCCAAGTGTAATCTTTTCTTAGCATAATCAGCACTCATTTCTATGAAACAGCACTAGATTCCTCACACTTAAACCACTCCATAAATATCCATCTTTGCCCACATAGAAATTAAGAAAATCCTGCCTCATGCTTCAGCAACTCTTTCTCTCTCTCTCTCTCTCTCTCTCTCTCTCTCTCTCTCTCTCTCTCTCTCTAACACA
>JAYMFT010111877.1:0-13489 GCA_038088735.1 Panulirus argus | reverse complement strand
TCTCTCTCTCTCTCTCTCTCTCTCTCTCTCTCTCTCTCTCTCTCTCTCTCTCTCTCTCTCTCTCTCTCTCCATCCTTTAGATGAGTGACATCACTTAAACAAGGGGAATCAAACTCACCTTCAATGCGGATTGCTTAACAGAGGATTAACGCAACTCCAGAGATCCGAAACTTAAACTTTTTTCTCTGAATTTATAACCAAACAATATGTTTAAGGCGAGCACAGCGTTCCTTCCTGGTTACTGAATTTGCTCAAAATATTACGAAGGAAGAATCCTTGCTGTGGAATCCTGAATAAAGATGAAAGGGAGTGAATAGGATTTTTGTATCGTTCTGAGTGTGTTAACGCACTTAATTTTCTATATCGTTTTGAGTGTGTTAAGGCGCTTACTTTTTTGTATCGTTCTGAGTGTGTTAACGCACTTAATTTCGTATAATTCTGAGTGTGTTAACGCAATTAAAAAGAACTGAAGGGAGATTTGAAGGGTTTAAGGTACATGATACACAACGTCCCCTGCCACTGATGGAAGCGCAGTCTAAAGAGAAATGGACTGAAGGATAGACTGGTGTGTCCATTGGCGTATGTGCGTATGGGCGTATGGATTGCTTGACGTCTCACGTTACTATCACCTCAACCAAGGTCCTCTCTCTGCCTCACCTACAACTGTTCTCTAAAGGTGCGCTGTAATACCCACCTACTCTCCAGACTCTTCAGCCATACTCTTAGCTAAAAGATGTGTAATACAGACGTGTGGAAAAAGCCTCTGTTTTCCCTGTAGGTGAGTTGAGAACTGGAATAAGTTACCGTCAGACGTAGTGAATGCTAAGGCTATAAATACCGTCAAAAGTCATTTAGACAAATGTTTTATAAATTCAGGTATGCTCTGAGAAAGACGCCAGAAATAAACTGTATAAACGACAGAGGTAACGGGGAACAGTAGAAGGTTAATGTGCAGCAGCGGGGAGTCGGTGATAGCTTACAAAATTTGCTGAGCAGAATTACGTTTTCTTGTCAAGTTAACCTTTATATGTCTTTTTTTAAAAGACAACCCAGTCGTGGGCAAATCAGGCCTCCTGTTTGTCTCTCTCATGCAAACTCATGTAAACAAGTACATAACTAAGGTTCCTCTTTCGTAAGGTTTTGAGAAATTCCACCCGATAGAAAAATGGTACTTTTATTCAAAAATGTAAATTTTGGTTATGAACTCAAAGTTGTTATTGGATTATTTTATTTTTTTTTGTATCATTGTAGTTAATTCTCCGAGAGCCAATCTCGAGTAAAGTAGATTTTGATCCATTTGATTCAGCTTTTTTTTACTAATTGCACCCAGTCCGATTGGTGCGTTAAGCTGTCAGTACTTCACACATTACCTAAACAACCCCTCTCTCCAAAAAAAAGGAAAAAAAAATTATAGATAACCTCATTTTCATGAACTGGCAGGATAATTTACAGCCAGATTGTTTATCGCTCACAGAAAAAACGAAAACATGTGTCTAGAGCTGGTCCTCTGTGTTAAATTGGTTCGTAATGAGAATCACATTACATGGATCCCATTCGTTAAATTATGGTCCCTACAGTCGCTAAATTATGGTACACCCTCGCTAAATTGTGTTTCCCGCTCGGTAACTGGCGACTGCTACTCTTCCTCCTATCCTGGCTCAGTATCTGCGTATATATATATATATATATATATATATATATATATATATATATATATATATATATATATATATATACTCTACTCTCTCATGTCTTTCCCAATAACTACGACAAGGCACATTTTAAAAGACAGGTTTTTCACTTCAATCCCCCCAAAAAATCCGTAAATACTTTCCCTTGTTTCTGTCTGTCTGTCTCTTTCTTTTTCTTTTTTTTTTTTTACCTTTCATTGACCTCTCCGTGTTTCAGTTAAGGCCGGGCCTTGAAGCCGATTTTTGTCAATGACTGGAATGTAAAAAAAAAAAATGTAAAAAAGTAAAAAAAAAACGTAAAAAAGTGTGAAAAAAAGCGTAGGAACTGGTGACTGTAATCGGAACTTTACTGCTGCTTGACGTAAAGAACTCCAGATCCTGCTGGATCTAATTTTGGAACGGTTTTTTTCCTCATTTCCAGCGTCACAGTGAGAGAGCAGTGCAGGGTGACGCGTCTCATCTGGCTGTGACGCGCGAGGCTCTCTCTGTGATATATCTGCAGTGCTTCCTGATTCGCTGATTGGCTAATCCTTCCTCAGGCTCATTCTCTCCCCTGATTGGTGGTCTCTGGTCTCCTCGGGTGTTATACAGACACAGCCAAATTATTCCATAACCTGATCTTGGATATGTATCATATATCCTTATTGACTGGGAACCCAGAGGGGGGAGGTGTCTATGTATAGTAAATTATTCACTATAGGAGAGGACCAGGTATATCACGGGGGGGGGGGGGCAGGAGAGGGCCAGGTATGTCACAGAAGGGGAGGACGGGGCAGGAGAGGACAAGGTATGTCACGGGGAAGGGCGGGGGGGAGGGTGGGTGGCAGGAGATGACCAGTCATGTCACGGGGGACCAGGAGAGGACCAGGCATGTCACGGGGAGTATAGCATAAACAACAGAGCTCCTCCCTGATCCTCGCCTCATTGTCGACGGAGGTGAGGAACAGGCAAACAATCTCTGTTTTCCGCTGTCGACAGAACTCGGGCTCTTTTCTTTTAAATCTTTAATGCCCTCTGTGGCTGGAGACCTCGTCTGAGACTTTGTCGAGGGAGGAGGGGGGAGGATGAAATTACTCCCTGGTAGTATAGTGCTGTGAACACTCCCTTAGGGGGCGATTTGAGACCAACGTAACAGCAGGAAAATGTCACGAGTGAAGGGAAAGTGTAAATTATTGTTTTTGTCTATATTCTCTATACCAGGGGTTCCCATCCTCTCTGTCCCTCTGTAACCCCATAGGCATTCTGACAGGTTCTCTCTCATGTAACCCCCAAAAAATCAAGGCTCAAAATTTAATAAAAGTATATTGATTTTATATTATTATTATTATACGAAATCTGTTTTGAGACTTTATAAGAATTTGATACTGATTTGTAACTCGGGTGTTCTACATTGCTTACCTTATACAGTACTCATGGTGTACCACGCTGTACAGCAGTGTACACCATGGTTGTACTCTCAGATACCCTCCCTACGTACTACCCCTTGAGAAGTACAATTCTACACCCAGGTTGGGAACACCTGCTCCGTACAGTCACAAACTCCAAATGACAGGAAAGTAGAGGTGCCATAAGAAGTCGATCTAGAACAGTAATGTCATTTGTCTAGAACAGGAATGCCATCTACCCGGAATAGACATGTGGATAACATCAAGAACATATCTGGCGTTATAACCTAAAGCATATTCTAGTATGTCTTCCAATATAATATGTCTCTCTTGTGCAAACCCTATGTTCCAAAAAACAGCTTTGGTCTGTGACACTCAACTTGTCCCATGAGATGGGGTCTAACGCTAAGCTTGCTTGATCCTCGCCGGCGTTAAGCTTACCTTCCACCACACACCGGCATTAATTAAGCTTATCGCTCACCTCTGTGGTACCACTCCTGCAAATCAAGCAGAGGCGCGGTTTCCTGGAAGCAACAGGTTGCACAAACAAAGGCAATTGCACAAGGGATGACGTGATTGCATGCACAAGCAATGAATACATTCATAGATCATGCAATCAGTCCTGCAAATACGCAGGATCATAGACATGTTGTGAAGAGACGAGCCATAATCACTTTGATTCTGTACTTGGCCAATCGTGATTAATAAACAATCGACGTTTGTAAGTGAATGTAATATTTTATTTGGATTTCTAATTTAAATCTTAATTCCAAGTGATATCAAACGAGTCTCTGTGATCTATATGGACTGTTATTGTGATTTAGTTTGCTTTAGAATAAACAGATCAATCCTTTGAGCTGTGTTACACACACGCACACACACACACACACACACACACACACAGGGTAAACTGCATTATGAAATTGTGAACGCGTTTCAGCATACAGGAGTTTGGAAAGGTCTACGACAGAGAAATTTCAGGAAATTGTAGGTCAACTCATCACTCAATGTTCAGTCAAACTCATTATGCATAAAAGAAAAACCATTTCCTCTGTAAACATCCCTTTATATCTGCCATCCTAACTATCTAAATACATACCTTTCCCATACGCTTATCCAAAGCGTGGAAATACCCAGCTCTACCTAATCTTAAAGCTCTTGTAAGGTTAGTTAACTAGTAACTATCATGACCTCCTAGTTCTGTACTATCGGTAATACCTCATCTGTCCAATCTCAGCGAAATGGCTGACTACATCCAACAAACTTTTATTCATTTATCTATTTCTCTATTTTTGGATAGACAAATATGTGCATACAGATAGATAGTTTGGGTTCGTAGATAGGTAAGGGATAGATGGATAGATTAGACATAGACTCAGATATAGCGTAGATAGAGGTATGATTATAGATATTGATAATGCAGAGGAGATTACGCCAGGATGATAAAGTAATAAAAAAAGCGAAATAAAGTACCGTTGGTAAACACTAATAAAGGTAATGGATAAGAGTTTTATTTTTCTAGTAAATACACTTGACTGACTTGTATTATGCTATCTAAGATATCAGAAGTGTAGCCACGTTACGGAGGAGTCAGCCCACTTCAGTTGAGAAGCGTGGCCAAGCTGGGCTATGGAGGAGCCAGCCCACTTCGTTTAAGAAGTGGGCTTAGTATTACAGTGATATCCTCTGCCATTCTTCCACTTCACCCTCAAGTGTTCTTCCACTTCATTCTTTGGCATACCTCCACTTCACCCTCTGGTATACCTCCACTTCACCCTCTAGAATCCCTCCACTCAACCCTAACGAATTCCTCCACTTCACCCTTACTTACAACTCCACTCCATCCACTAGAAAAAGCCTCCACTTCACCCTCTGCTGCTCCTCCACTTCATCATCCTCTTGTGTCTGCGGTAGCCATTACCGCCAGCATAAAAAAAGGAGCGGGGGAGGAGGGTGTGGGTGGAGGGTTGAGTGGGTGGAAGGGGGGAGAGGGGGGAGGGGGGATAGGGGAGGGGGGGGGGAGAATATAATGAGATTCTCCACCGACAAAAGTATCCCGCGTAACGTGAAACCATTAGCAACCAAATTACGCCTCTTGACAAGTCCCTCCTTTTACAAACGTGAACAACCCCCACTCCAGGCTTTTAAGTAGGCTGCTTACTACCAAGGAGGACATTCCGGCGGGAGGAAGGACCACACTGGCCGTCGTGAGTGATAGATAAATTCTAAGTGTCTGAAGCTGCATGCATTTCAGCGCTTCTTGTTCCTTTTCTCGCACCGAACATGCTTTTTCCCCCGTCTCTTAATTTGGACTCTCGCGGCGTCTCGGAATTCAGAAGGAGATGCAGTTACCCCGCTTTAATCTATCTCTAAATTTCACTCTTCATCCTTCCACTGAATTTCATAACACAAGAATTCAGATCTTGCAATGACATCGAGCGAGTTGGGCATCAATATATTCTCTGCCTTATTCTGGAAACCCGGCCTAACGAAGATCACCTAGTCGTCTTTGCGAATACTTGAGGATGTTGTATAGACGAGGTAATTATTCCTGTAAGCAGCTTTTCCTCAAATTTAAGTTCCCATTCGACTCATTATAGAGGCTCTGATCGCATATCTGGTATGGCTTCGACTCCACATCTTTCATAGTCAGACTGGAATCAAAAAACCTTTTGCCTTATTACTCTTTCCCACTGTCCACCTCTCTTTAACCGTCCCTCTCACTTCCGCAGAGATGAAGTTTCCTTCTCTCTGTTCTACATGTGCAAATCTGTTGATACGCATGTGCACATCTGGTGAAATTCATGTACACATCTGTTGATATTTACGTCCACATCTGTTTGCTAGCAGAAAAGTTGTTGGTGAAAGATTGGACCAACTTTGCTCTCATACTCGAGGTAATGGTATAACTTTCGAAGCAAGACGCTTAAACACATACAACAGAAAAACCTCGTAGGACCAGCTTCAAGAACTGACCATATGTTGATATCCAGCTCAGTTTCGACCCTGGGTTAACCTTCTTGACCTAAGGTCATGGCACTTGACCCCCAACGAGGTCAAAACTTACTACAAAAAGTGGGTTAAACATAGATTTTTTTTTTTTTTTGCCTTTTTGGTGTCAGTAATGCTTATAACAGCCCGAAGATCCTAATTCGTTGTGGGGTCTAAAGTTACAGTCAGATTACTGGTTTGTTTACATATATCGTACGCCCGGCAGCGCAGTTTGCCGTTCCCAGGGCCGACTGGGTGGGTCTCCGCTGCCACTCTCGTCCGCTCTAAAACTTGACGTACCTTCGGGGCGAGAGTCTGCTTATATACTTAGTCCTGTCTAGCTCGTAGTTGCGGCATAAGATATAACCGCTCTGTTCCATCATACATCTCATCCTACACAGACCTTGGCTGATCTGTTCCATGATATCTGATAGCCGATCACAAATCGTGGGGTCTTCTGTTCCATCATGTATATAACTACAGAACATGTCTCTTCTGTTCCATCAGGTATAAAACCATTCACTGAACGTGGCTCCTCTGTCCCATCGTGTGCAAAAACTACCTCACCCGTCATGACAGAACTATTCCATCACGTGTACACCACCTCACACAGAATATAGCCATTCTGTTCCATCATATTTAGATTAATCCTGACGCAGGGTATTTCCTGGTATTTGTGAAAGAATGAAAATGCCATAAATAATCCAGCAGGGAGGTAAGCTGACACACGACTGTAAAGAATAAAATCCCCTTTGTTAAAAAGGATATATATAAAGGCAAAATCTCTTCCTCCTCTTCATCCTCACCTCACAAGTCCCCAGGACGGTGGATCACCGTCCGAGTGCAGATTACTGGATGGCAGCGAGAAATTGAGTCATTTATTTACCTTCCCCTCCTGGCTGCTGGGCCATTGTTGAGGCCTCGATCTGTGACTGGAGAGGAAGGGCAATACACCACGGGGGAGAAACTCCTCATCAGAAGGTTTTCCATTGGATCGTACAGTCAAAATCTACGAAGTTCAGTACGAAAGGAGGTCGAGGAGGAACAGGTCGTTGAGGAGTCTTGTTGAGGCCGTTCAGGAGTCCTTTTGAGGTTCTTTTATTCTGTTAGCTGAGACGGCACCATCAACTGAATGCCCTGATCAGGGATACATATACGCGTCAACAGCGAACTCCGACTTCGACAAACAACTAAGGTACTTCGGGGCTACTATAGTATGCGGTCTACCACGGTATCAAACACTATAGCATGCGGTCGACCTCATTTACTACCTTAGGTTACATTAGGTTAGGTAGTAAATGTAGACCGCATACTATAGTAGCATGGATACTTCATACAAAACAAACAGAAACTACAAGCAACGGAACACACAAGATATATTACTGCATCCAGATGTCAACAGCGCGCAAGACAGATGCACGTGTACTACGAGACATTGTCTCCAGAAAACTTCAACCACACAACACAAGGCAACGAAATCTAAGAAGTCATTTACTACAAGAACATAAAGAACAAGCAACCTCATCATAAACAAGCAGCTATACTTTAAAAAACAAGCCACATTACAAGAATCCAACGTAGATTATGAAGTCATATGTCAACGAAGAACTTGCTATCTCCTTACTGACATGGGAAACACAACTTACATGCTATCCAGAACACTTGTTGAATTGTTAGATCGTTAACAGTCGTTAAATCTACAAATACGCTACGCCGTGAACAAGACAGAAGACGCCTACACATTTTCCGATGCACTGATTACCAAGGAACAACAGCTGAACGACTAGAACAAGGGCCAAGATAGGCTACTACCGCTACACGCCCCAGCATCACGTTACAACTAATAAGCTCTCGCAGCGCTACATACACGTCCGCCTGCTGGTTTTACCCAGGTTCAGCCAGTGACCCACAGTGACAGTCATGCAACTGAGTCGCTCTAGACAGTTGCAGTGACGTGAACACCACAGTGACAGGTTCTCGCCTCTCCAAGACGAGTGTCCAGATTGGCTTGGCTGTTCCCTCTTCTCAGCGCGGGATCCCGTCGACTCTCGTCGAAACCAAATACTTATTAGACACGTCTGAGGATGCGTGAGTTAGGGTCGTTGAGCAGAGACCCCTCCCACGGCTGGCGGACCCCCCTCAGGGACCCCGTCAGCTTGCTGCGGGTTTCTGTAATTCAAGTCTGGTCTTTGTGGATCTGTGAGACACTCTTCCTTCTAACTGATTCCTTCTCTTCTCCGCTGTTATGGAGGAACCTTCTGGATTCTACGGGTGAGAGTAGGAGGCTGTATTCGCCCTAGAAGCGACTCTGGTGCTGCACACCTCACTTACTGGGTTTGTGTGCACATCAGGATGGGTTGCAACAGCCCACCGAGTCACTGTGGGATCCTGTGGCCGTGGGGGAGCACCCACAGCTGAGGGTCGTAGGAGATAGGATCTGCTAGGGGGAGGTCTTCATGAATCTCCCACAATTAGGAATTTCCCCGCTGTCTTGGAGAGGTCTTTCTCTCCATACCTTGACCCCCGTATACATCGCTGCAGGACAGACCCCAAAACAGTTTTCTTCTCTATGTCGGCTGAGACGGCACGGGTAACTGAAGCCCTCCGTAAGGCCATCTCATTAACGCTATATACATATATAGCCTGAGCCAGGTACCCCTTTCATTGACCAACCCCCATGGATGGATGAACAGCTGGGTTGACAATAGCCCGACATGCCGCGGCCAGGAGTCGAACCAAAGCAGGCTCGATCTCGGGCGACCCGTAAGTGCGTCATAGTTAGAAAGATTCGGGATTTTGTGTGATATAAGAAATGCATGTTAGACATAAAGTTACTATGATTTTCTCTATTCTTGATTAGGAGCCACATCTATTATGCTTTTGATTCAATGTACTGAGTATTTCCTTAGGTTCTAAATCAATATAATTACAATGATCGTATGGCTTATTCTAATTATGAATAACAGAGTTTCAAGACTTGCATCAGTCTGGCAAATTATGAAAAGTTTGTAGAACTACTTTACAGGACAAAAGGGACCAAAACAATCGTTCTCTCACGAAAGCCATCACAGTCGTGTGGTAATGTACATGGAAAACAATAAGTGTATAAAAAATAGTCAGTAGGAACCTTTGCAAGACGAAGAATAGAAGAGAAGGTAAAGATTCCACGACGGAGAGTTAGGCAGGAAAGTATGTGAATCCTAATAGGAATATTTGCTTCGCCCTCCTCCTCATAAGTAATCAACTCCTTTTCAGCCTCTAAACTAATCCGCCCTCACGCTGATGATTCCACTCAACAAACTTCCATTCACTTTTCCCTTCCTTCTCTTCATTCAGACACTCGTCCTCCGTCACTAGTTAACCCTATTTCCCCCTCTCACTCGGGGCCTGGGGAGAGCAAGTACCTGAGTTGAATTCTTTATGCGGTGCTAAGACGCAATTTCTCCCTGTCTTCCCAACACTCGACTCCCTCCTTCCGCGCACTGTGAAAATATCGTGATTCAATCCCGCTGTGCCGTAAATATCTTGGCCTTAACCACATCCACTGCTACACCTCGGAAGCTTTAAGTGATCAACATCATGGAGTCTGATTTTTTTCGAAAAAGCTGGGGTTGTGTTGAATAAGGAACATAATTGTTTTCGATTCCTTTTTCTTGTGAGCAGCTTTATCATATTTACAGAGAGGGGGAGAGGTGGTTATTCATTCTGTAATGGGGTACAGTCCATCCCTCTATCAGCGAGATGGGAATCAAGAATCCTCCTTCTCGTTAGAATTATTCTGGTATCACCTCTCTACAACCAACCTTTTCTGTCCGCCACGATCTTTGTTTTTGTTTTGAACCAACCCCTAGAGGGTGGATGAACACCTGGGTTGACTGTGGACCGACTGCAGCAACCAGGATTCGAACCAGTGCACTCGACCCTGGGCGGACCGTGAGTGCGTTGCGGCCAGGAACGCTAAGCTCTACACCACTCGACAGGCATTCCTGTCGCCACAGCTCGCATGAGGTGTGCGCTTGTGTCCGTTGCCTCTGAGGACTGAACCCGAGGCACATGTCTGGCCGCTGCTTCCCTTGGTTTCAGTGTGGAAATCGGCCATCCGAGGAATGATCGTTGTGATACCTCTCTCTTTCCTAGACCAGTGAAACTGTGGGTTTCTTTTCCTTCTCTCGTCTCTTTTCTCTTCCTCTAACACTTCTACCTTCGTGAAAAGAGATCAGCACTACAAACACCTGCAGAACTTCAATCGATTTCTTTTTCTTTCTCTTTTAGTAGTTTTCTGTGCACACCCTTCGACGGCCGGGGGCGGAGCGTGTCTCGCCCGTCCTACGTCAGCCATAGAGGGAAATAGAGAGAACGTGGAGACCAAAATAAAGATGTGAATTAATGAGAATTAGTTTGAAAGAAAACGTACGAACGATGGAGAGTGAGGATAATGACACATACAGAAAGTAAAGCAAGGGAAAGGACACGTTGATATGATGAACACCTTGGCAAGAATAAGACTAGAAATTTCTAATCATTTTCATATTAGAAATGTTAATGGACATGGGAGAGTACTCTGACCAAACTACGTACGTGAGATGATGCAAACAAGAAATTAGAAAGGACTGAAAAACAATCACAAAGTAGATAATATATCACATACTAGAGTACAGAACTTCACTGGCTGAGGACCCAGAAGAGTATTGACCACTTGACGAAACATCAACGTGTAATCAAAGCGTACGAAAGAGCCGTTAGGGGAAATCATCTTGGACGTTTGATTAGCGACAAAATCGTAAACAAAGGCCGTAACTCACCTCGGCTCATGTCACGCCGGCTGTAACTCACCTCGGCTGACGTCACTTCCCCCCGTAACTCACCTCGGCTGACGTCACTCCGGCTGTAACTCACCTCGGCTGACGTCACTTCCCCCTGTAACTCACCTCGGCTGACGTCACTCCGACCTCCCGGGAGAACCCAGCGTTTATAGTCATCTTCTTCTTGAGGCCGACGGTCCGGATGAGACGGCGTTCAGCCGACGGGAACCGTAGGAAGCTCATGTCAATCAGGTCTTGCTGGAGCACAGGCAGACTCCAGCGGGCCTGGCGGGGGGGGAAGAAGAGCGGCCGGTTAGGGCGTGGTGGTTGAGAGGAGGAAGAGAAGAAGAAGATGGAAGAAGGTACTAGCAGCGTGAGAGGTCACGAAGCCAGAACGATCGACCTAATTACCCTAATTACTGGCCCAACACAGTTATATTATTGAGAGCGAACACCGAGTACAAGATGTGTACGCGAGACACATGCGCGGAACATCGACAGAAACATTTAAAAGAAGACTTGACATATGGTCACAGTCAGTCCCAGATGAGTCGAGAATCGATGATCACGTAACGCAGATGTGGCAGCTGAGAGGAACCGTCTCATACATCAAGGAAGACGTGCAGGTGAGCGCCTCGCGCTGGTCCAGCCGTTTTGGCTACAGCTGATCATAGGTATTCGTAGGTAGTTACGATCTCTCTCTCTCTCTCTCTCTCTCTCTCTCTCTCTCTCTTTGTGGCAGGTGGGAAGCAGCCACTGACCAGGGAGGTGCTGCCACCCTCAGAAGGCTGCAGTGGCTGTCAAGCTCCCCTCTCTGGTCCACAAACACATATTCTTCTCACCCTTATATATATATATATATATATATATATATATGTGTGTGTGTGTGTGTGTGTGTGTGTGTGTGTGTGTGTACCTCACACAAGTCATCATTCGTAACACGTAGTGCTCCTGCGGGAGCAATTACGCGCTAGCCACTGCCTAAACGGCAAAAAAGTATCGCCGTAAGTACTCGTGCGTGGGTAAGTAGGCAGACAAAGTAGGTACCAACCGGAACAACCCGAGCTCTGATGCCAGGAAGGGGGTGGAGGGCGTAACCCTACACCGCTTCAGACACCCGCCTCCTATCCACACCACGCCAACCACCAGTTCGTCTACCACCTCTGAACTATAAGCCCAGCTGGGTCGCCCATAAACCCTCAACTATCACGAAATTTTCCCCCGTTGCTGCGAGGGCTCCAGGGAGAATAACGCAAGGGAGAATATACATATATCTCTCCCCAGCGTAAGCAATGGTTCAGCTTTCTTCTGTTGCCAGGCAGTATGTATAGCCAGCAACGACTTACAGGGCGAACGCCCCCTCGCTGTGTTCCGAAGTCTGTGTTGACGTCAAAGATTTATCACGCAAATCATCCAAGTGATTTAGCCGAGCTTGTGAAAGCCATCGCATGTGCAGACAATAAGAACCGCTGAATTAACGTGAAGTATCTATACGCGTAGGGATACGTGTGGTAGGCAAATTGCCTTTGCTATGTGCAGTAAGACGCGAGATGACGACCCCAAAACTCATCAGGTTATATGTCTGTGAACCCGGCCATATTGCTGTCTCTCTCGACACCAAGTACTCGCAACGAATGTGTTCCGCGATCATCAAAGATTAATTTTGTCATCTCTTAAGTCACCTCGGCCACGGGCCTCTGCTTGAAGGGATGAGGCGGAGAGACACGAGCAAACCCAGTCTCTGTCGCGAGCTACGAGGCGTCGGAAACATTCATCACAGAATTGTTCGAACCCTGAATACGACGACTCGAAATTTTTCCCCCTGTGTTTGAGGCACTGTTCTGTGATTAAAGCTTGGTTTAATTAGCGGTAGTGCTGATGTTGGATGGGCTTCATGCACACAACAGTTTGATGAAACACGTAGGAAGTACGGAAAAAAAAGAAAAAGACTCGTCCTAGTGCCACTAGGGAACTCATAACATTATCCCATTACGTTTACTGCTTCACTCCGGACGGCACTGAAGCAGCTTCATTCACTGTGGCGAAGCACCAGCACCTCCAACGCAGAGTCCACGGACAAGGGAGACAACACCGTGTGCCTCGACCACTTGACTACCTCGTTAGATGCCTCACCAGGGAGACTCCCACCTTCCTCCTCCTCCTCCTCCTCCTGCTCCTCATCCTCTTCCCTCAGAAGAGAGAGAGAGAAACGATGCTCGAAGTAGATATGAGCCCTCACGGGCGGTCCGGACCTGTCACGGTCTCGAGACGCACCTTCTAACTCGGGAACCCTCGGCGATTTAGTATCGCTCATTTCGAACCATTTCACCACTGATTCGAACCCGGGGATCTCCTCTGAACTGGCACGGCGCGCCAACAACCAATCTAAATACCAGAAAGCAAAGAGCAATGAACGGGAAGACAAATGATCACGATCGAACATTGAATGTATCCTTGTCGTCGTCTCGATTAAAGCCATAACTAACCCGTGTAATAGCTGTTGAAACTAAAGGATTTATTCGAGACGAGATGATGATACCAGGAGAGACTTTTCTCTCTCCCTCTCTCTCTCTCTCTCTCTCTCTCTCTCTCTGTGTCTCTGTCTCCTCTATTGCATTCC
>JAYMFT010111866.1:0-13489 GCA_038088735.1 Panulirus argus | reverse complement strand
AAATATATATATATATATATATATATATATATATATATATATATATATATATATATATATATATATATATTGAGGGCATAGTCCAATAACTTGTGTTAGAGGAATGGAAGGTGACTAGCGTTGGTAATAGACGACTCAATACCCACTAATGACCCGATGCAGTGGGATCGTTATGACGAAGGGACGGACACTCCACACATCAGAGGCGTCGGTTCACACCAGCTTGTCCATCAGTGTGCTGGCCCAGCCTCAGGGCCCGTGCACGCCACGCACGGGTCGCCAGTCAAATGCCACGTGCGAGGAATGCAACACCAGCTCTCGTAACCCCAAAGATACGGCATGACTAATGAACTGGTTTACACACTCTTCGTTCTGTGCGTATTTCTGAGTGCGTGTGGGTGTTTTGTCTGTCTGTTTCGTGACTGTAGTGTCCATTTTTTTTTTCTTTTTCTTTTTTTTTTTTACGTGGGAGTTCACGCTCGTGTTAAATTTGGTTATGATTGTGGACGGTGTGAAAGGACTAGTTAGACCATCAACAAAGCAGAACTCACGGCTGTTAGTGGTTGGCGCGCCCCCACAGACACACATTTGGGAACAGACAAGACGAGCAGATACAGTGTGTGTGTGTGTGTGTGTGTGAGAGAGAGAGAGAGAGGGAGGGAGATAATTAACCACGAGCGTTGTGACCAGAGTGGAGTGTGTGTGGGAAGGGCTGTTAGGGAACCTTGAAACATTAGATCAATACAGAGAGTAGTATTCTGATGGTGTAGCAGGAGCAGAATGTGTGTGGCCCACCTGGTGGCGCAGGTGTGGTGGTGTACACGAGGCACCAGTACCTCTGGTGGCTTGCTATAACTCCCAGGGCGGCGCCCCCGGCAGAGTCGCTCCTCTCCTGCTGGGTCGGTGGCACACCAGCACGTGACGGGCAGGTTTCCAAGTGTGTGTGGCTCGGCCGAGGCTCCCGGGGTGTGTGTGTGCTGGGTGGGGCCTGCAGGTGAACTGCGCCAACCTCGCCGTCCACACCCAGGCCTGGGGTCTGGAGGACGCCGCTCCCGGCTGGCCCACGCCCTCTCTCCCACCCCGCCCCGCCCCGTTCCGTTCCGCCCCGCTCCGCCCCAACCCGCCCCGTCCCACTCTTGGGCATCCCCATACTTTTAATGGAGGGGGTCCCCGCTTGCGACGACCGCCGGCTCGCTTGCTCTCTTGCCTGGCTGGCCCCGGGGCAAGAACGGACCCATGTGCATGGGGTTAAGAAATGGGAGGAGGTCCACCATGGGTGTATAGATGGGAGGGATCAGAGCATGGGACAGGCACTGGGTGTCCTCCTCCCACGGTGAGGGTTAGGTGGGAGTGGGAGTACCATCAATCCGTTTTCTAGCGGTGGTAGGTGGGGGGCGACGGCGGAATGAAGTGATAGGACTCAGGCACCCACGTAAGATACCGGCCGGCATGGTGTGAGAGAACCAGGCGGCGATGGTAGGTACCAAGAGGGGTGGAACTCAGCTGGAGAGCAAAAACCAAACACCAAGTGATAACGTAAGGAAAAGCCAGGACGTTTATGTCAAAGCTTCCCATCCGAAGGATACAGGGAGACATCTTGTTTACGGAGTGATTTTTATCCGCTTTTTTCTTCTCCCTTTTTTTTCAGCGTTTGTTCTCAGGAACTGCAGAGTTCAACCGGAGGAAAGTTTCCCAGTTGGGCAGCGGCTAATCAAAAGTTTGGCCAACTCTACTCTCTTTCTTGTTCTCCTTTCTTATCCTTTTATAACGCTGGCTCGTGCGGCGCCAGGTGTCAGCTTTAGATTATTGTGTTCGGTAAGTTAGTCAGTCAGTCACTGGCGGTCAGGGGGAACTTATCATCAGTACTTTCAGGACCGTGTGTGACTCGAGCTTCCATACCTTCACGACGACAGGATGACCCTCAAACCCCCCGTTCCTAGCTGTTGGGTCACGAGTAACGCGCGCATCCCAAAATCTCGTAATGGAATCCCAACAAAGTTCGACAGTCAGGAAAGAGAAGCTCGGAGTGGAGGAGGATGCATTGCCTCGAATACTGTTTTCTGTCCTTTCAGATACTACGAGTTTTTCTTAATGTCTTCCGTGAAACCGGGGTGAGACATAACGCATTATTTTCTGATAACCAGAAACTATTTACCCATATTTTTTTTTTCAGAAGACCTCATATTTCTATGTCTCTTTTGATCCCCATTTAGATTTCACTTGAGGAAAAACTGGGGCGCTTCAGAGGCAACGTGGGATCGGGATGAAATATTTTGGGGTCAGAGGAAGAAATGTTGAAGTTCCTCCTCTCGCGTCTCCTGCTCTGGGCTCAGACCGTTTCTTGACCCCTTCCCTGCCTTCTCCCTCGAAAGCATCTGTCATGTGAGACTGCAAAATATGCCAGTGCATCTTACGTACACCGGAGTGCTCACACAACGATGCAATTTTACCATAAAGTTCCTTTTTTCTTGTTCAGTATTCGTCCAACTGTACTCATATATTGATAGTTTTAAACTGAGATGTGATAAAATAGATATCTTTGTAAACTATCATTTTATAATTGGCTGACTGTTTTATTTTTTCTTTGAATGTATAGTCTCTTATATTTGCCCTGTGGTGTAGTGGTGACCAGGCACAAGATGGTGATGTCTCACCAGGTTTATTGCGGGGAACCTGAACCTATGCACATTGTACAAGTAATTTGCTTCCTGGAACAGTATACATATTATTTATTTATAATCGAAAATAGTTTTAGGCAATCTCAGGAATTTATGGAACAATTAAGTAAGCACAGGACTCTCCTGGATGCCCATGGGAATCCAGCTGTAAATGTAAGCCATCCAGGAGATTTCCAGCTTGCCGCACGTGAGATGGAAATGGATAGGAGACACTATCGTAGCTGAGAGCCTCCCGGGGAGTAATGAAGACGAACACTTGCCCAGGAGTGTGAGGTCTTCAGGCAGTGTGGCAGGTTCCTTCCGTAGCCAGGAGATATTTTTTGGACAAGGTAGTGCCGGTGAATAGGACTGGGGCTACTTGATGAGAGTGGCGGACGGCTGGGTAAAACTGCAGGCCTTTTTTTTGGCGAGTGGCGACTGCTTGACAAGACCAGAAGCCTTTTTTTTTATTTTCCCAAAAGATTGGTGGGTGGTAGCTGGCTTTGGGGAGAGAGAGAGTTGGGGGCTGTTGGATGAAAGAAGGAGGGCCTCCGGGCAGGCAGGTTGGCTGGTCGAGAGTTGTGGATGTTGGACAAGAAGAGGAGGAAGGGGGCAGCTGGTGAAGAGACATGGCCGTTGGACGAGAGTATGGTATGGGCCACTAGAGAAAATTGGCTATTGTTAGTTTAATGATAGGGGTCGCGGGATGAGTGACGGCTGGTGGACAGGGGGGGCCGGTGGTTGATGGACAACAGTAGACGGCATCTGGTCGTGAGCAAGGGTTGCTGTAGCAAGGTTGTAGTGGTGGGTTTATACGGGGTAGTGTGTGTAGACCGACCCACCAGCAGACGGTTGGGAAACACTCCACGTCCATTATCGAGGGCCAGGAAGGTGCACCTCACGAACCTCTGCTGCTGTTGTCTCCACCATGAAATATGAAGTCGCTCGTCATTTGCACTTTCTTATATTCCCTTTCCATATCACCATTATGAATTGGGGGATATCGTTTTCTATTTTGACTTTTGGCTCTAGTATCAATGTCGGTTTTCTCTGTTCCTTCTTGTTCTGTTGCCAGGAGTGTGGCCGTGGGCAGTGTGACCACGTATATAGTACACTCTGGAGGTTTCTACGTTACAGAGAGAGCCTCCGTCTCTCTGCTTCTTCTTATGCTCCGGCGGTATTGGTCAGCGAAGACCTTCTACATTATACATGGTAATGATCTGTTGGGCAGCGTGTCTGGTCGATGGTGCGACCCTGGAGTTTGATGGCGTGCCTCCGACCTGTGACCCATGATCGCGATGGACGAGTGAAATATCAGTAATGCTTGTGTGTTTTGAACCTGAGCGTCGTTATTAATGATGCCGGGGATTTTCTTCGAAGCTGAACATCCATTTCATTACAGCATATGTGGACTCTGTTTGCTCGCACAGATAAAAGGATAGTATGACTTTACAGAAAGCTAATCTTTCTGTCAGTAAATATAATCTTGCTCAGTGGTGTTCATATCCCCCCCCCCCCCTTTTTTTTTTTTTTTTTTTTTTTTTTTTTTTTTTTTCAAAGCTGCGATCTTGTTCCGTCGGTTAAAGTCTGCTGCATCATCCTAATCAGGAGTTTATATGGTGACTCAGGAATCAAAGAGAATCACTTTGCGATTACACTACATCATTAGCGAGGTTGGCTTGGTGAGTGGGATCTTGGTTTGTTGTGTGTGTGTGTGTGGGGCGGGTGCACAGTTGTGGATGTGGGTCGGTGATGGGGGAGGCTCGCTCGTGATTGGGATCCGTAATAGACGAGGCCATTTATGGTTGGGGCGAGTGAGTGGAGGGGCTCTCTTGTGGCGGATGTTGGTGTCTGGGGCTCAGTTGTTGGTGAGTTTGATGCTCTGGTCTCAAATTCGGGCTGGGTCACCGATGGGTGCTTAGGTATGGGTGGGATGGATGGTTTGGGACCATTTGTGGTTGGGGTGAGTTGTGGGTGGGGTGGATAGTAGGGATCAATTGCCGGTGGGATGGGTTGGTTGGCGAGGTTAATTGTGGCTCGAGTGGTTGGCCAACGGGGTCAGTGACGGTACCTAGGGGTCACTGCTGGCTGGTGGTGACTGTCAGAGTCATTGGTTGAGGAGCGGAGGACTGGCTGGTGGTTGGTCGTCGTCCTCGCCACTGGTGATGGTTGACGGTAGTGATGATAGTGGTGGTAGTGTTGGGCGAGGCTGGTCGTGTCGCAGTGGATCAGGAGTGGGGTTGGTGGAGTGGTGCTCCTCCGCCCTCCACCACCACCACCACCACCTGGTAATCTAGGCACCGAGAGAAACACGAGGAGCCTAATTTCCTGACGTTGCTCTGACCTGCGGGAGTCTCGTCTGGTTCCCTTTGATAGCCTGCTGGACACCGGTGACCCAGCTTAACCCAATCGCCAAGTTGGGACGACTCTCTCATTTTCCAAAAACGATGTCATGTGCTGCATAGAGTTGCACGTTTTTACCGAAATCTAGTTTCGGGTACGATGATGAAATTTGCACTAGAGAAAAATAATGATGATAGTGCAGCCTTGGAGAGTAACTGATGGTGTTACATTACGTGTGATGTCTGATAGTGTTGGTCTAAGTTATTTAGGGAACATTATTACACTTATAAAGTTACCATTATAGTGATAATGCTTCACCTGTGTAATGCTTCAGGTTATAGGGTTAAATACGTACTTTATTCCATTAATTGACACTGATCTTTTGATGTTGATTTCCTTTCGTCAGGGTATCCGTATTAGGCATTGATTTTTTTTTTTATGGTTGAAGTCGAGCAAATGCATGTTCGAATCCTGGTCGCGGCGGCCGGTCCACAGTCTACCCAGCTGCTCATCCATTCAGGGAAGACAAATATTTTATAAGAGCCATGATAGAAATATGTAAGTTTATGTTCCCTTCCGCTGTGGTAACACAAGAGCTTATCGACCGCAAGAAAAAAAAAAAATCAAAGGGCTCCTAAGACTTAAATGATCCCAGATATGTAAATGATACAGGTCTCCCACAGCTAGCAGTTGAAGGAAAGTACCTGTAACTTCTCTGTTGTATTCATGAAAAAAAAAACTTCGTATGATGAAGTCAGCAAGGAATAAAGGGAAGAAGAGATAACGTATCAAATCTCTTACCGAACGCACGGGGGAAAGAGGAACGATCCTAACACGTGAGTTGTACCAGAGATGAGAGGTCGATGACCATTCCCCCCTCCCCCTTCCCTCACTCAGTGGAGAGGACAACAAAGGAACACTTTTCTCCTGGATAATGATCACGTGCAGGTTGCATGGTGACACCGAGTTCAGAGCAGAGGGAAGCCGAGACCAGGGGGTAGATATAACACAATGGGTCTTATGTAGAGTACTGTCGTATCCTAACGTCACCTGCTAAATCCAGAGATATCAGTTCGAAAATACCTAAAAGTTGTTATAGTTTGTTTAGTTTCAGTGAAACGAGTGGCTGGAACAGGCTGCTGTTATAACCTAAATGTAAGAGTTGCATCGTGACGCATTCATGGGAAATACTGTGGAGTGTGGTCAGTTACCACAGTGCCATAAGTAAACATACGCTGGAATGACTGACTGGGAAAAACATGCAAACTCAAGACTTCCAGAGGAGCTGGAATGCTGTAGGTGATACGTAGAGAAATAATCATAAATGTCAATAGCCAGTATGTCGGTTTAACGTACAAATGTAGGGGGGAAATTCTAGGTCCTCAAAACAGAACTCGAACTTTTCCTACCAGACCCGCCAGGTTGCACAGCAAGACGGCAACATCAAACAGCCTGGTTGACCACGCCCTCACGGAGGAAGCTTAGCTGCAATCCCAGCGGAGCTACGGCCTCGGAGACCAGAGCGAAAATGGAAGTAAAGCTTCGTCGAGAGCCGTTACTGTTTGCTTCACTCAGACTTCAAGATAATGTGGTACTGCCTTGGCAAAGTGTAAGCTCGAGGCTGTATCTTTTCCAGCAGGAAACATTTGAAATAAATTCCTGGAAAAAGAGAGAAAACAGTGTCTGTAATGTGGTGAAGAAAAAGAAAAATAGATAGAATGTACGCAAGAAAGCGCCTCTGGTGTTTCGCAGTGTGTTAGTGTGACGTAAAAACTTGCAGCTGGTATAGGAAAGCTGGGCTCGGGAGGTGGAAGGCGTGATAAAGCCAGTTGGTCAGCGTTGGGAGGCGGGTCTTGAGGCGAGCGACGGTTGGGGGAGGGGCGGGGTCGGCCGGCCCTGGGAATGAGGGGGGAGGGGGGATGTCCCCCCCTCCTCTCCCTCCTCCCCTCAACAGCCGGATCATTGGTACTCCAGACTAGACGTGCGCCACATAAACCCTCCAAATCTCACCACGGGGAAATTTTATCTTGCCCATTTTTAACTCTTTTTTTACGGCTCTTTCTGTTGTTATTGTAGGTACGTAACGTGCACGATTGAGGGCAGGGGGCGATAGTGGCGGTCGGGTACCGTGGTAGATTATGAGGAATGTCAATGTATTGCGTAAAATGATGTTTCCAGGATGAGGTGTTTTGTTTGTGCGTGTGTGTGTGTGTATAGTGAAGATGGTAATAATATTGTAAGAAAGAAATCATTGTGGTCTCCAAGTTCCAGTCGACTCTGGAAGATCGACTGACACCTTAACTATGCCGCGTAACCAGCGTTCTGGACTATAAGTGTAGATGCATCCGCATGAAAGACAGAGAAAGAGGGTAGCAAAGGCATTGAGCATTTTATAAAGTAAGAACTTAGAAGCCAAAGTCTCTCCAGAGAACACAGCTGAGCAAAGACCAAAGAAGTACAGGACAGTTCTGTACGCTGACTTGCCCTCATCGATTTTCGTTGTTATGAAGATAATTTGACCAACTGCGTTCGGTCAAACAACTTTCCCGACCTTGGCCGGCATGACTCTATGGCTGCACCAAGCCACCCTCCTCCTCCCACCACAGCTGTTCGCTAAGTACGTTAGGATCGTGGGAACCGTCGCGGACAAACGGAGTTCACGTTGCCTGAATTGATATCACGAAGACTTTCTCGATAGGTCTGACCGTGGGGTGGTGAGTGACCCCACAGAAAACGGTCACATGGAACAGTTTCCAAAGTAGAACGTCTGATCTTCAACTTCCCAGCGGACCAGTCTTAAGGCGTAGTAATTAATCATGCAAATTTTTCATGTTTTTTTGTTGTTCAGAGTCCTGACTGACTCCCCGGGGAACCTCGTCTGTACCCTGACTTTCCCCAACTCTTTTTTTTTTTTTTAGCAACGCTAGAAACAGCAACGGATCTTCTCTAGCGGCTGGTGCCATGGCAGTGCCGTCCACTGAGAACAGGACAGACATGTAAATAAGCACGAGTGTAAACTTAGAGAAAGGCCCAAGGTAAGTCTTCCAGTGAGTCACCGAGAGAAATATGGCTATTTAAGGGGGAAGCAATTTGCACCAGATCTGACACAGAAGGTGTAAACATATAACTAAAACATTGCCGGAGTCTCTGATGGTGTGAGGTGTGATCATATAAGAAAAGTGTGTCACAGATCTAGTGGTAATACTGGATGTTATATTGAGGCTTCAAAATTTAGGAAATATCTAGGACTTGCACCTGTTTACCCATTGTTAAAGCTATATATGTTTTATGGTATGGATCCGTTGTCTTCTTTATGGATCAAGTGTTCTCCAAACAACCAGAAAATTATCAGCCTGATTAATTCGTCCCATCTCTCAGTGCAAAGTTCTTGGAAAGAATGGTGCTCAACAGACCACTACACAGAATCAAAGATGTTTCGCTTGACAGTGTGATTATACATGAAAGAGTTTACATAACTGTGTCACAACTCCCCTAACATTTCATGGGGACAGATGACGTAAATACAACATTTCTTAACTTGAAAGCTGCTTTTGATATTGCATGGTGATCCAGATGTTGTCGTCTCCCTAGAATTGTCAAAGCATTTACGCCAGAAAACAAGCGAATCTGAATAGATCCAAATAACAGCCTCTTTCATGACAGTTTTGGGGTGCTTCAGCTGTACTAAATTGTGTAGCAACATCACTTCATGCCGCCTCAAATATATAACTACCTTTGCTTCACCCTGCCTGCCCATCTACACCTTTACTTCCGTAACTTCGCCAGAGCACTGATCTAACAGAAGAATCACTAGACTGAAAAGAACGCAACACAGACTATCTATACTGACAGGTCTCTCAACTCGGCTAACTGGGAAGGCTGGAGGTGCTGCCATAGTAACACGGCTATATGGCAATAGATTAAAGAAGAATGGTAGAATACATAACCGGGCATATGCCTTACAAAGCTGAATTGTTCGTCAAACTCATCGCTCGAGTCTACAGAAACTACAAGCTCGGACAAATTAACTACGATTCTCTGAACTCTGTGCTTGTTGTAAATACCCAGAGACGAGGATGTAACATGCTTGGTTCTGAAGGCAAATACAGATATGCGAGCATTACTGATAAAGGGATTCAAACCAATCTGTTGGGGATCCCCTCCCACATGGGTCTCTGGGTGCATGATAAAGTTGATGATTTAGACAAACATGCACTTGATCAAGAAGTTGTCGTAAACAACACTGATTGGCTGTCTAAAACTGCAATCAGGAAGGAACTGAAAGTAAGGAGACGAGTGATAAAAAAAAAAACTAGATCCATTTTTCATTTGGAATAAAATGTAAGAAAAATGTTTATAGATAAAGTAACAAGATCAGTTGCCTGCAAGATGTTTTCACTGTTAGATTAAGGGTAAATAGGTACAATTGGCACTGTAACCTATTTGGAGATGTTAATCATGTGAATTATACAGTTTGTGGCCAGAGATATGGACACACGCCAGAACACTGTGTCTCAGCTTATGAAAAAGATTAACCTGTCAGGGATAGTTCCGTGCAAACCCTGCAAGAAATGGCACGCTCTACACTGTTAATGATAAGATGACACCTAAAATCTGAGATGGTGTCCACCTCTTGTATCTGGCAGATGAGTTTACTATATGTGAAGCCTTCAAACATGTATGATGAACCGACTTTGTGACGACGTAAGTTATGATCATCTATCTGGCCATTCAGGGGAGGGGTCTAACGAAGACCCTTTGTGCTCCTTTTGGTCTACCGCTCACAGGATGAGCCCGGCCGCCACAACAAAGTAGCCGCTGATAACGACAAAATCAATCATGATGTGTTCAGGAGTGACAGTGGCCGTCCTGGCAACAGCCTGTGCACTACCACAGGGCCCGCCGCCTCAATGAACATTCATCCCACACTTGTCCGCCGCCGCCGCTAGTGCCGTGTACACTCCCTCCCAGCAACATACCAGCCCAGTTCCATCCGACATCCCAACTTTGCCGCACGCGGCCGTCTGCCACGCAGCAGGCGTACCCCTCGTCTTTCTCCTACAGTATAGCACACGCCGTCATGTATGTCTTGAGGCAGCACTAACACTATCTCTCTGGCCCGTTTCTAACAATATGCCAGCTTTCTGCAAAGGACAGAATTCGCTGAGTATTTCCCTACATACTTTGTACAGTCCACCAGATGGTACACGCTCGCCAACATACCCCTAGAGTGCCTAGACTCGTTCGTCTCCTGTTACGCACCTAACACAACCTCCACTACCCTCAACTCCGTTGCTGGGTTGCCTTGCACCGCGAATAACGTACCTTCTCATGCGTTACTCAACGTCCATCTTCCCATATGCCTACCAGCGTCATTCCCACGTATGGGCCATGTGTGTGCATCCTCACATCCACATAGCCTCAGTATATGTACATGATGACGAGCTGAACAGTGTGTTGAATGGTGGTGAGGGCACTTCGCTGCTCCTGCCCTCGCATGCTGACTGGTCATGTGATATGTACATCTCTTGTCACCCTGATCCACTACAGGCAACGCGGCCTCGTCTTACACCAGATAACTGATGCATTTTCAAGCAGCCACCATCCAACCTTTAGCCAGGAACCTCCTCGTCGATGTTGGGTTTATTGTCTTTCCCATCGCGATGCAGCGGTGGTTGGCATACGCGAGCAGAAAGAAAGCAGTGTGGAATGATTGGAGTGCATATGACGCGTGGAGAGTTGGAGGCCGAGCCATTAGCTAGATAGGACGCTGGGTACAGTGGCGGGAGCGGGGGGCCACACAACACATACCCCTCACTTGCTTATCACTTCCAGCCGTGTGTCTGCATCCGCGCACTTGTCCACTGGCATACAGACCGGTCTGTACTCTTTTCCTGACGCATATAACAGAGTGTATTACGTTATCCTTTTTTAGTAATCTTCATGTAGGAGATAAGTTCTGGTGTATAAGATGGTCCCTAGTCAAACCAGTGAACAGATGATAACAGGTACTGGGTCCCTAGTCAAACCAGTGAACAGATGATGACAGGTACTGGGTCCCGTTGCCAAACCAGTGAACAGATAATAACAGGTACTGGGTCCCGTTATCAAACCAGTGAGCAGATGATAACAGGTACTGGGTCCCGTTGTTATACCAGTTAACGGAATAACAGGTACTGGGTCCCGTTGTCATACCAGTTAACGGAATAACAGGTACTGGGTCCCGTTGCCAAACCAGTGAACAGATGATAACAGGTGCTGGGGTAAGGTGATGAAAGGAGTGTTGAGACAGAGAAAGTGGGTGGACTTTATGGCACGGGTCACTGGACGCATGACGAACGTGCGACACGGCAGCAGCAGTAGCAGCAGGGCTTTACAGAGCACGTAGAGTAGTGTGCGATCTACTGGATAAACTGGTGATTCATTAAGAGCCTTACGTGGGGGGGGGGAGGGTTGTGTTATGTAGGGTGTGGGATGAGGATGGTGGTACGGCGGGGGTGGGTGAACACTCCCCTCCCATCCCCTCCACACACACACACACACCATGACCAGCTGTGGGCGTGATTGTCAGGCTGCAGGTGCGTGTCTTCGTCGGCTATTGTTCTCCTTTTGTCCGTGGGTTGGCCTCCGGCCGTACTGGCCTCCGGTTATAACGTCCAGTAGAGTGTGATGGCCCTCGCCACGCCCTATTGTACGTCCCTCACTTCGGCAGAAGGAAGTGCATATGGTATGATCGCAATGTGTATGGTGTGGTTGTAATGTATATGTTATGGTTGTAATTTTTTCAACATTTACTTTGTAGCACTCCTGCAGATATCTTTGCTCGCCTTCCAATTAATATGTGCGTTAATGATTCATGGGTCATATGATGATCCGGTCATACGTCGTAACCATTTATTCCCCCTTCCAGGCAAGAGGAAAGGCACTTAATGTCTGTTGATGTGTCTTGTTTTTATATACGTGGAGGGAGATGTCCGCTAGTCTGGTCCCATCCCTCATTCTGACCTCTCACTTTGGTCATATAGAACCTCTGAATTGTCCCACGGTGTAGGCATTCACCCCATCTTTGTCTACTTTGGCCCACAACACATGTGGACGATCGTTCCTCGTAACGTGTGTTTCCGTCCGTCCTTAGCAACACTTCTTGCACACACCTTCCTCTTACTTCCCCTGGTACTCCTGTGTCTCCCTGTCCGTGTGTTTTGTGTCTTGTGATGCTGGTGTATTTAAGTGTATCTGTTGTTATCCCCTTTCTCTCTCTGTGTAGACGTCTCCGTAGTAGATCTTATAAGCTTATATCATCTAATGCAGATGGTCCATAAATACGTAAGAACATTTCATCAGCGTATGACTTACACTTTAAGCAGGCAAAACTTAGATCTTCCAGTGGGCCCACTGTGAATAAATGATCTTTAATGGAAAAGTAGAACTACTGGTTTATGGGGAAAGTGAGGAAGTAATGAGTTGAACAGAATACCAAACATAAATGCTGTTAGAACTAGAAAACGTCGGAAACATTATGGACCTCCCATTGGAGAACTACATCTGTGTCACCAACCAAACTAGGTTGTGTCGGGTACGAAGGCCTACGGGCCGCAGCCTCAAACAGCCTGTCTGAACAGAGGAGCATCTGAACACCTGGGCCCCTGGTTGAGACTTGGTGTTGAGAAAAGCCTCCAGAATCCTCGTAAGGTGGAGGGACTCTACGGCGGGTGTCTGGTCTTTGTGTTTGTGTATGTGAAATGATGTTCGCGATGTCCGCAGAGTTATCACTCCTTGTTATAGTGTGACAGCTTCGTTATCTGGTACCTGGCTCAGGCTGGGGTGTGTGTGAGTGAACATGTATAGGAATAATGACATGGTACACATACACAAGGTTAAGGTAGCAGGTGGTCGGCATCCAGCGACCGAGGAGGGATTACCGCCTCGAGGCGGCACTACATCGGCTGTAAAGATCTCCCTCTTGGCCCAGGTAATCGTCTCTTCTTTCCGCCTCACACACACCCGGGTTGCTGGTTTGTAGTCCACAGGCACACATTATCTTTCGCAACATCCGGCAACATGTAAATCACACCGACTGTATTTTCAAACGAATTTTCCTTCCGTGAAAGCTACATGCTGGCCTCTCATGATGGCAAAATCTTGTTCAAGAGATAGGGCACCACGTCTGTAGAACCTTCTCCCTTTATTACATAAGTATTTAATTACAAATAGGTAACTACACACACACGTTTGTATATATATATATATATATATATATATATATATATGTGTGTGTGTGTGTGTGTGTATGGACCTCCGTGGTGTAGAGGTTAACGTTGCTGACCGTGACGCATTCGCGGGCCGGCCGGGTTCGAGGGTATAGGTTCGAATCCTGGTTGGGGCAGAAGGTCCACAGTCAGCCCAACTGTTCATCCTTCCCTACAGTTTAGTCGACTATATATATATATATATATATATATATATATATATATATATATATACACGAT
>JAYMFT010111865.1:0-26620 GCA_038088735.1 Panulirus argus | reverse complement strand
TATGTGTCAGAAGTGGAGGGAACATGGAGAAGGGAGAGACCGAATTGGAGATATATTTAGGGAAGCAGTGCTTACATGTGTGGCATGTGGAAGGAGGGATGAAGGCATGTGAAGAAGGGTAGTGAGTGGTGGGATGAGGAAGTTAAGTTGTTAGTTAGAGAAAAGGGAGAAATATATAGGAGTTACTTGTAGGGAAAAAGTTCAAGTAATTGAGATCTACTAGAGGAAGCAGAAAGAAGTTATGGGGAAAAGTGGGGGAAAAAAAAAAGAATGAGAGTTGAGGTGATAGGGCATTAGCAACTTCAGGAAGGATAAAAAAAGTTTCTGAAGAAGATGAATAATGAGAGGAGAACAAGAGAACAAATGGAAGCTTCACAGAAGATAACAGACTGGAAGTGATATCAGGCAAAGAAGAGGTGAGAAAGATATGGAGTGAATATTGTGAAGGACTGATGAATGTGTCACATGATATGATGGCAGATGTGGGGTGATGTGAAAGAATCATGGCAAAGAGTTTGGTGAATAAAGAGGGGGTGGTAGAAGCCCAGCATAGGATGAAGTGTGGACCCTGCCTGCTTGAAATTAGAATGCAAGCAAGAGGTCAGGTTCAATAAAGTTGTATCATTATCAATGAACAGGAATAAGCATAAGCTTTTCACTTAAAAGGAATCAATCATTTCCCTGGTGGAGGGAAAAGCAGCCTCAAAGCTGCAGGAGCCCTATAAAGGGGGTCTTAATATGTATGTTTTTTTATACTTTATTGCCAGTTCTCGCATTAGCGAGGTAGCGCCAGGAAACAGATGAAGAAAGATACATACACTCACATATTCATATATACACATATACACACATACAAGTACATATACATATATATATACCCACTTACATATACACACATGTACATATTCATACTTATTCACCTTCACTCATTCCTGGCATCATCCCGCCCCACAGGAAACAGCATCACCACCCCCTGTGTCAGCAAGGTAGCTCCAAGAAACAGATGAAGAAGGACCACATTTGCTCACATCCATACATGAGCTGTCATGTGTAATGCACTGGAACAACAGCTTCCTATCCACATCCAGGCCCTGCAGACCTTTCCATGGTTTACCCCAGACATTTCACATGCCCTGATTCAGTCCACTGACAGTATGTTGACCCCAGTATACCACACCATTCCAATTCACTCTTTTCTATTCACACCTTTCACCCTCCTGCATGTTCAGGCCCCAATCGCTCAAAATTTTTTTCACTCCATCCTTCCACCTCCAACTTGGTCTCCCGCTTCTCCTTGTTCCCTCTACTTCTGACACATATATCCTTTTTGTTAACCTTTCCTCACTCATTCTCTCCATATGTTTAAACCATTTCAACACACCTTCTTCTGCTCTCTCAACCACACCTTTTTAATTACCCCACACATCTTTTACCCTTTCATTACTTACTCGATCAAATCATCTCACCCCACACATTGTGCTCACACATTTCATTTCCAACACATCCACCGTTCTGTGCACAACCCTATCTATAGCCCATGCCTTGCAGTTATATAATATTGTTGGAACTACTATTCCTTCAAACATACCCATTTTTGCCCTGTCAGATAACCTTTTCTCTTTCCACACATTCTTGAAAGCTCAGAACCTTCATCCCTTCCTGCACACTATGACTCACTTATGCCTCCATAGTTCCATCTGCTGCCAAGTCCATTCCTAAATATCTAAAACACTTCACTTACTCCAAGTTTTCTCCATTCATACTTATACCCCAACTAACTTGCTCCTCAAACCTGCTGAACCTAATAATCTTGCTTTTATTCATATTTACTCTCAACTTTCTCCTTTCACACACTCTTCCAAATTCAGTCACCAACTTACGTAGTTTCTCAATAGAATCACCCACCAGTGCTGTATCATCGATGAGCAAAAACTGACTCACTTCCCATGCCCTCTCATCCCCAACAGACAGCACACTTGCCCCTCTCTCCAAAACTCTTGCATTTACTTCCCTCACCACCCCATCCATAAACAAATACAACAACCATAGTGACATTACACACCCCTGCCACAGACCTACCTTCACTTGGAACCATTCACTCTCCTCTCTTCCTACTTGTACACATACCTTACACCCTTGTTAAAAACTGCTCATTGCTTCCAGCAGCTTACCTCCCTCACTATACATTCTTAAGACCTTTCAGAAAGCATCTCTATCAACCCTATCATATGCCTTCTCCAGATCCATAAATGCCACATATAAATCAATCTATTTTTCTAAGTATTTCTCACACACATTCTTCAAAGCAACCTGATCCACACACCTTCTACCACTTCTGAAACCACTCTACCAATCCTCAGGCACTTCACCACGATCCATACATTCACTGAATATCCTTACCAACCAATCAACAGTACAGTCACCCATTTCTTTATAAATTAAACAGCAATACCATCAACTACCGCTACCTTGTATCATATGTATGTATGTATGTATCTAAAAGGAGGTAACACTTCTGCTGAAGGAGGAGTTGTGAGAATGTGAAAGTATGGTAATAAACCCCACACTGATGTGGGAGAAAATGAAAGTGGATTACGAGAGGTGGGTGACTGCTGGTGCTTATGCACCTGATAGTGAGGTGAGTTTGTTGTGTTTGTTAGGGTTGGGGGATCTGTGAGCAAAGTTTGTTCATATATTTTAGAAACCGTGAATTATCTTATTAACAAAATTTGGACAAACTTGGAAGAAAATTAATGCTGTAAGAGGAGAAAGAGCACAAATGGAAGCAACCATATCAAGGTGACAGATGGAACAGATGTAACAAGCAAAGTTGAGGTGAAAAAGAGATGGATTGAGTATTTTGAAAAACTATTGAATGTGTCTGATGATACGGTAGCAGATGAGAAGTGTTCTGGACATGGAGGTATGTAAGTGAAAGAGTCATGGCAAGTGGTTTGGTGAAAAGAGAGGAGGTGATACAGTCTTCTCTCTGATCACCAGTATGGCTTCCGTAAGGCGAGATCCACTAGTGATATTCGTTCCTATCTTACAAATGTCTGGTCATCATCCCTGAAAGATTTTGGGGAGTCATTCTTTTATATATTGAAGGCTCCAGTCATGGAAAAAAGTCCACATCGAGGCAGGGCCTTAGTTGAAATATAGAGAATTATGAAATGGAAAAAGAAAAGACAAGGGAAAGTATTTACAAATTTTTGAGAAAGCGAAAGAACTGTCTTTTGAAATGTGCAAGGTCATAGTTATTGGGAAAGGCATGGGAAGGTAGAGAGTTCCAAAGCTTCGATGTGTAGGGAAAGACTCAAGCATCAAAACGGCCCACTCTTGAGTTGCTGATGGCCACACAATAATCATGTGATGCAGCAGCCTGCCAGGTATTGCATGATCTAGCTAGTGGTGGAGGCATACAAGCAGCCAGCTCTTGGAGGCAAAAACCAAAGTAATACCAGTGGAGGAGGGAAAGTGAATCAACATTGCAGCATAGGGCAAGGGGGGTTGAGTTTGGAAGTTAGTTGTCCTTGACAAATCTAAGACTTTTGACAGGGTGTGGCATTGGGGTCTCATCTCTAAGCTCCCCTCTTTTGCTCCTTGATATATAGCTTCCTCTTCAGTCGATCTATCTCTGTGGTTGTTGATGGATCAGCCTCCCCCCTTTTCTCTATTAACAGTGGTGTCCCTCAAGGTTCTGTCCTGTCCCCTACACTTTTTCTCCTTTTCTATTTAACAGTCTCCTCTCCTCAACAAATAATCCATTGCATTCATACGCTGATGACTCAACACTGCATTCATCCACATCCTTCAATTCTGTTCCTTCTTCTCACACTTGATCTGTATCTCATCTTGACATAGCTTCCCCAGGATATCTCAGTGGGATACACAAAATCTTGTTAAGTTTAATGCCTCCAAGACCTAATTTCTACCCATCTCTCTATAAAAAAACTCCTCACAACTCTCATATCTCTTTTTGCAGTTCTGTAAATCCACATTCTGACTCAATGAACATACTTGGTGTTACATGGTACTACTGGAAACCCTACATTATGGGAATAGCTAAGTCTGCCTCTAAGACACTAGGTGTCCTGTTTAGATGTCGAAACTTCTTATCTTCTGAAACGTTGCTCTGCTTACATAAGGAAATGATTCAACCTTGCATGGAGTACTGCTCTCATAATTGGGGTGGTTCTAACTGTGTTTCCTTACTTGACAGACTTGAACCGAAGGCAATCTGACTTATAAACTGTCCCAGGCTAACTTCAAAACTTGACCTCCTTGCCCTGTGCCGAAATGTTGGTTCACTTTCCCTCTTCTATAGGTATGACTTTGGTATGTGCTCCCAAGAGCTGGCTGCTTGTATGCCCCCCCCAGTAGCTAGTCCATGCAATACTTGGCAAACTGTGTCACATGACTCTTCTGTGGCCATTCTGATAACTGCTTCTTTTCCTACATGTCGAAGCTTTAGGACTCTACCTTTCCATGTCTTTCCCATTAACTATGACCTGGTACATTTTAAAAGACAGGTCTTTCACTTTCTCAAAAATTTGTTAATACTTTCCCTTGTCTTCCTTTATCAGTTTCATAATTCACTCTGCATATCAATTAAGGCCAGGCCTTGAAGTGGACTTTTGTCCATGAATGGAGCCTTTAACATAAAAAAAAAAGTCCCTTTTTCTTATCTAACTATAATCTCTGCTCACATTTCTGTTTCAAAAGTGGTGTTTGTGCTTATTCCAACATAAACACACCTGTTAATGCCTCGACCTTGAATCCTCTAACTATGAATATTATGTAGCTCAAAGTCTGTCTCCCTGCTACCACTCTTGTCCTCTGTTTCACCAACTGCTCCCCTAATTCTACAAACTTTGTATCCTTCTTTGACTATCTAAACTCCTGCCATCAGACTGTGTCATCCTCTCACCCGCAAGCCGAGATCCTCTACCTCAGGGATTTCAACGTTCACCATAGGGAATGGTTGAATTCCTCCCATACAGATGGTGGAAGGATTGAAGCCCTTACATTTTCCATTCTCAATGACTTAGAGCAAATTATCTCTCACCCTACCCACATTCCTGGCCACTGTGACCACTCTCCTAATATTGTGGATTTGTTTATCACCTTTAGTCCATCCTGCTGTAAATACACAATTTTGCCCCCAGTTGGTTCAACTGATAACACTCTCATAAATGTATTTATTCTAATGGCACCTCTCCCTCCATCAGTCTCTTCTAAGTGTAAACAGTGGTATCTGACTGGAATAACTTATGTAACTTCTTTTCTGACTTTCCTTGGGTAAATTACTCTCTTATGTGGTGATGCATCTGTCTCTGCCAAACACATAACATTGATCCCCTCTTCATCTTCTCATCATCCAATCCATCGTTCAACCGTTCATGTTCTGAGGCCATTCAGGCAAGGGATCAGGCTTGGAAAAACTCTCCTTTCTCTGGCTCCCATTCAACTTTTATCACTGCCTGTAATTACTGCAAGCACAATATCTGTGAGGCAAAGTGTTCCTTTATTCAAAGGAAGTGTGATAACCTCTCCTTGTCATCCAATGATAGGTCTTTCTGGTCTTTAGCGAAGGGCACCTCCAACAACTTCTGTCACTCTATCTTCCCTTCACTTATCTGCTCTGGCAGTACTATAGCTGTCTCTCCCAGAGACAGAGCAACTCTCTATGGTTCCTGTTTCTCCTCTACACCACCTTGGATGACTCTAACATTCCTTCACCCCCTGATGCTCCTCTCACTAATCCTATGCCCCTTCCCATAATCTCTTTTCAGACCGTCCAAGAAGCGCTTCTTTCTCCGAACACAAGCAAAGCTTATGGTCCTAATGGCATCCATCCCCGTGTACTGAAATAGTGTGCCTCTGAACTTGCATCTGTGCTTGCTTGTCTCTTCCATTTCTGTTTAAAAACCAAAACTTCTCCTTCTCCTTGGAAACATACTTTGATACATCCCATCCCTGAGAAGGGTGACCATTCTGACCCCTCTATCATCCTGTTGCTTTGAGATCTACCATTTCTAAAGTCTTTGAACCCCTCCTTGACTCCCATATCCTTAAACACCTTGAAAATCACAGTCTTCTCTCTGATCACCAGTATGGCTTTTGTAAGGTGAGATCCACTGGTGATATTATTTTCTATCTTACTAATGTCTGGTTATCATCCATGAAAGATTTTGGGGAGTCATATGTAGATGCCCTTGATATATCTAAGACTTTTGACAAGGTGTGGCATTGGGGTTTCATCTCTAAGCTACCCTCTTTTGGCTTGCCACCCTCCCTTTGCTCCTTCATATCTAGCTTCCTCTCTGGCAGATCTTTCTCTGTGGTTGTTGATGGATCAGCCTCCCCCATTTTCTCCAACAGCAGCAGTGTTCCTCAAGGTTCTGTCCTGTCCCCTATGCTTTTTCTCTTTCTTTTTTTCAACGATTTCATCTCCTCCACAAACAGTCCAATGCACTCATATGCTGATGACTCAACACTGCATCATCTACATCCTTCAATTCTGATCCCTCTTCTCTCACTCGATCTACATCTCGTCTTGACACAGCTTCCTTGATAAACTCAGACTTGGACAAGATATCTCAGTGAGGTACACAAAATCTTGTTAAGTTTAATGCCTCCAAGACACAATTTCTACCCATCTCTCCATCAAAAACTCCTCACAACTCTTGTCTCTCCTTTGAAAATTCTGTAATTCCATCTCTTGACTTGATGAACATACTTGGTATTACTGTAACATCCACACTTTCTTGGAAACCCCACATTATGGGAATAACCAAGTCTGCCTCCAAGAAACTTTTTGTCCTGTTTAGATGTCGTAACTTCTCTTCTGAACAATTGCTCCATTTATACAAGAGAATGATTCGTCCTTGTTTAGAGTGCTGTTCTCACATTTGGGGTGGTTTTAGCTCTGTACCCTCACTTTAAAGAGTTGAGTTGAAAGCGGTACGACTTATAAACTGTCCCAAGCAAACTTCTAAACATCAATTGACCCTCTTGCCCTATGCCTCAATGTTGGTTCATTTTCCCTTTTCTATAGGTATTGCTTTAGTTTTTTGCTCCTGAGAGTTGGCTGCTTGTGTGCCCTCACCACTAGCTAGACCATGCAATACCTGGCAAGCTGCTGCATCCCACGATTATTGTGTGGCCATTGGCAACTCAAGGGTGTGCCATTTTGATAACTGCTTCTTCCCCTACACGTCCAAGCTTTGGAACTCTACCTTCTAATGTCTTTCCCAATAACTATGACCTGGCACATTTCATAAGACAGGTCCTTCACTTTCTCAAAAATTCGTAAATACTTTTCCTTGACTTTTCTTTTTCCATTTCATAATTCCCTCCATACTTCAATTAGGGCCCAGCCTTGATGTGGACTTTTGTCCATGACTGGACCCTTAAAAACAAAAAATCCTTATTAGTGACAAGGTGTATCATACATAGGCTAGCCAGGACATGATACTGAAGGTAACTTGGTTTATAATCATATCCCTTGGATCTGGAGTGGTTTCATCATGTGAACTTACCATGAGACAAGATCCAATCACTGCTATGTCTTGTGTGCTGCTGTCTACCAAATTCATTGGCTTCTTGATAAAAAGACCTGTATCTACTTTTGCAAGGATCAGTAATCACCAAAAGTTCAAAAGTACATCATTAGTATACCCACCACGGCAAAGAACTTTCTGATTACATTTATAACTTACCTATATTTTCCTCTCAAATCTCCAAACAACAACTCATGGATCAAGCTATATTGTTTCAGTAAGATCCTCATGGCAGAGCAGGAACTTTAGATGTATGTACCAGGGGCTATTTCATGGAGGAGTGGCTCAAGACAGGAGTGTTATCATAGGAGGGATGGACAAACTTCTATGGTTAAATTGGCATCAGAAGTTAACTAGTTTTCAAGAGAATTAGGTAGACTAAACTAGTTTTCACCTCAGTTCCTATATTGTGTTTCCAACAAGCCACAGGAAAAAAGAGATAACATTAACTTGGGCATCAAGAATCATCAGAAAAATACAAAACCCACAACCAATGGTGCCCTGGGAAAAACTTTTCTTGATAAATCCCCATTTCAAAAGAACTATGACCTTGCAAAGGATTACCCTCCAGTACATCAAGGTGTTATACTGGTCAAAGTTTGAGACTGACAAGATATCATGGGCCAATGAACGACAACCCTCTGGATGATAAGGGTGAGTGATCATCCACAAATTACTCCCAACACCCTGAAAGAAAACAAAGTATCCATAAACTGAACACTCCTCTTTCTCTAGGATCAAGTTGTGGAAGCTAACTGTCTATAAAAAAAGTCAAATGAGGCAACAGGAGAGAGCCAAGAAAAAATTGATGCTTCACCAGCTGATATTCACGCCCGGGCTGGCACTTATCTGGGATTTGAAAGACAATAACCAATTCACACTACAGTGATACGATTTTAGTCCCTACCACTAGTATAGCTCCCCATATCTATAGCCTAAACACTAAAGCCTAAAATCAAAATGAACCAGAAATAACCAAAACATTTAAGAAGTGAAAGAAACCCAGTAAGAAGGAAAGTAGAGTTACATATATACACAGTCCACACAGAACCCATAGTACAAGTGAGGTGGTCTGAAAAAGATGTAGTCCCCTTAAAATCAGTGGAAGAAAGGATAATACAGTAAAGGTTCTCTCACCATCCTCCATTCCTTCCAGCAACAATATGTACTGGAAACAGGTAGAAAAGATATCTTGTTGAACTAAGATGTCATGCAAAATGTTTTTTATGGGAAAGTCAGAAATCAGAATGAATGTGAATGTTAGGCATCCCTTCTCCAAAGATATGCATCCCTTTTTTTATATAAAAGGAAATAATAAAGATAAACTTTGAGTTCAAGCCTTCTTACTTACCACACCAATATCACTCCCAATGTGGAAGGATTATACAATAATTCCTTCCTGTTCCCTTAGAGCAGGCTACACAAATCAATCATTGTTGATACATTTACTGCACAATGACCATGCCAAGATCAGTGATTAAAAAAACGGTACAGTATATGACTATAAAGGATTAATCAATACCAGAGAGTGACAGATGATCGTCAAGCCTAATTTTAAACATATTAATCATGTTGCTCTTAACAACATTTTCTGGAGCTTATTCCATGTGCTTATAATGTCAATGCTTAAGAAAGATTTTCTGTAATCCAGATTAACTCAGTTACCTAAGTTTTAGTCCCTTTCCTCTTATTGGTAACACTGGTGTGAAAGTACAGAAGTTTCCTACATCAACACTGTTCAATCCCTTCACTATTCTAAAACATTTTATAAACTTGCCTCTTGGCTATCTCTTGGTTAAAGAGAACAAAATCAAATCTCACAGTATGTCTTCATATGGTATGTTAGATTAAGAAGGAATCAATTTAGCTGCTCTTTGCTGCACTGCTTCACATTTATGAATATCCTTAAGTAGGTGGGGGGCCCAAAACTTCACTACATATTGAAGAAGGGGTCTAACTATTTCTTAAGTTTAGTGGCAATACTACAGCCCTGCTTTTGTATGTACATTTTCCATTAATGATTCCTATAAAGCTATTTACTTCCCTGCATGCTTGTGAAACATCAATTCATAACTTTTTTTTTCTTTTTGTTGGGATTTCCTACTTGCAGCAGTTGACATCCATTTATGTTAAATGACATTTGCCATATTCTAGACCATTCAGTTATTTTACCTAGATTCTCTTGTAATCTTAGAATACCTTCTTCAGTTAATGTGGCATTGTCAATATTTGTGTCGTAAGCAGATTTAAACACCATGTTATTCAGCCCTACATCAATGTCATTAATATAAATGATAAGAATTACAGGTTCCAGGATGAACCCCTGGGAACCCCACTAGTTACAGGTGACCATGGTGGTGATTACCCATTCATTACGACTCTCTGCTTCCTGTTCTGTAACCAAGCTTCTGTCCAGTTTCCTATGCTACCAGTAATCCCAGGGTCCTGACTTTTAAGAATTAACGTATCATAGAAGACTTTGTTAAATGTCGTTGGTGTTGATTAGTATATGATAAAATTCAAGATTTGAGTCATGATTTTTACTTCTAAATCCATGTTGTATATCATTAATCTGAATGTGTTTTTCAAGGTAAGTTACAATTTCATCTCTACTAAATGAATCCAGAAGTTTATATATAATTTACATGAGGCTAATAGGATGGCAGTTGAGACGTTTTATGGCTTTTCTTTTTGAATATAAGGGTAATGTCTGCCATTCTCCAGTCCTACAGTACTATTCCAACTTGGAAACTTATACTGAAAATACAGATAGCTGTCTGGTGATTTCGTGTTTGATGATTCTAACTACACATGGATAGAAATGATCAGGACCTGGACTTTCATTATTCTTCATATCATTTATCTGTGTTACTCCTTCTTTAACTATGATGGTAAATTCTGGTATCATATGTGAGCTTTTTTTTTTATATACATATTTGCCTTTTCCCATGTCAGTAAGGGAACATTAAAAACAGAGGAATCAACCTTAGAGGAAAAATCCTCACTTGGCCCCCTTCTCTGTTCCTTCTTTTGGAAAAGTAAAAACAGGAGGGGAGTATTGCTAGCCCCCCACTCCCTTCCCTTTTAGTCACCTTTTACAACACACAGGGAATACATGGGAAGTATTATTTCTCCCCTATCACTAAATTCAATCTGCTGCTTGTTAGGGTAAAAACAGACCTGAAAAAATTATTCATGGTTGTTGCTATTTTTCATCATACACAATGGGTTCCCATCATCATTTACTAAGGGTTCTATCCCACTCTTTTTATATTTCTTGCTGTTAGGTCAAGCTATCAACATGTTATTCACCTTGATAACTCCCATTATTATGGTATATATGCCATCTAAAAAGTATTATGTTTTACTAACATACCATCTACATTCCCATTATTATGGTATATATGCCATCTAAAAAGTATTATGTTTTACTAACATATCATCTACATTGATAAATTTTATCATTTCCAAAATTACCACATGTAAATTACTCAAAAATATATATTTTTCATCTAGAGTACATAAGTGTACTGACAAACAGATTAATAGACATACTATGTATAAAAACAAGCAACACTTGATTTAAAAAATACCATAAAATGCTATATGGTACATGAAACACTATAAATAGAAATATATCTCCCTTAATTTACACGTCCTTAATATACATGAATTTGAAGTTACACCATTACCTTTTTTATTACAAAAATATTATATACACAGTGTAATTTGAAGATGCACATCATCATCCTCCCACCAGGTAATTATAATGAAAACTAAGAGTCGGTGACCAGTGATGGTGGACACTTACTCATAACCTTGATGGCACTTGGCCTTCACCTCAGAGTTGATCACTGTGTTATTTTAGCTTAAGGATTCTTTTCTTGGGTCATTCTAGCCATCTGTTTTATTAAATAAATTTCTTACCTAAATGATAGTGTTCTTTTAATTTAGTATATTAATTGCTCTCACAGTTAATGGACTGTTTTTTCCCTAATTGGACTATGTACTGTATTTATTACTATAACTTAATTGCTTTCTAGTTAAAGAAGTTGTATATTTTCTTTATTAACTAAATATGGCACTGGATTATATCTATCTTTTTGATAGTATTACTTTGTAAAGTTATTTCCTTAAAAGTTTTCTTAATATATTTATATATTAATCTATAACTACCTCGACAAATTTTTACGAAAGAGTCCTGGTGTTACTCTGGATCTTTCTATAGGCTCTTGCAGCCCAAAGCTGCTCTACTTTCAGTAGCAGGAAAAGGTAGACTCCTTTGGTGAAAGAAGTTCTTTGACGAAACTGTACTCTCAATAATGCAGCTTTGTCAAAGGTGACTTTTCACTTGTGGTATAACCTCAAGCAGACAGAATCCAGGAACATTGCTTCTTGGACTTTTGGGTAAGATGTAATGGTAGTTTTCTTGATGAATAAAGGATAAAGAGTTAAATGCTTATTTGTCAACTATTACTGCTGATGTACTATTAAGTTGCCTAGTTATTGCAAAGAAAGAGAATGAAAGAAAAACTGTTTTTGCTTCATGGTATTGTAACTTCAGTAGCAGCACAATAAGCAGGATGGGGTGATGCATTTTGAGTCTGCTGAACCAACAAAGGTATGGTGGAGCAGCATCATGGTTTTCTTGCAGTGAGGACCCGAAAATACTTAAGTTTTCAAACAGTATGGAATATAACCCTATTTTTACTGTGTAATAATAAATTTGATATCCACACCATTTCTTAGGAATGAAACCTTGAGTAAATCAAGGGACTACTGTATCCTAACTCACTGACCAAAGCACACATATACTACACCACTGTCATTTTAAACTAAATAATGAATATATAAAGAGAAAGAAGAGAAATATTTGATACATGGATGGAAAACACTGGTATTGGTAGCAGATGCCCTGTCTGCACAGAGTCCAAAAGAATTCTGAGCTGCAAAATGGCTAGGAATGAGTGGATTGATGATGTCATCTGCGTTTCAGTCCCTGACTGACTAAAGGTGGGCCCTAAATGATTGAGCTGCTTCTGCCATTATTGAATGATTAGCAAAGGGTGGGGAAGGTTACCACCTTCTCACTTAAAATACTTTAGGTTGGAAGGTCCTAACCCTAATTTTCCTTGAGATATCCTTAAGACTCTCTCATGCTTATGGGACAGACCACAAAGGGAAAAAATAAAGAAAGATGAGCACTAGAAATTTCAGTTCAGATTCATCAAACATGTAACACAAATTACGTCCAAAAGATATTTCACTGCATCACAACAAGGGTTCAATATATAGGATTTCAAAGAGAAAGCATATGTAGGCATTTCAGGTTACAAGGATGTACTCATGTGGTAAATTAGGTAACCAGCTACCTGAAAGCTCTGTTTTACCCACACTTCATAGCAGTTCCCCTGAGACGATACTGTACTAAGAAAATGACACTCCACTGGCTATGATACAATTTATTCACTCCACTATCAAGAGACCTAAGCACTCAATAACAAGTCACTTGTATTTGTAGAAAGCGTTGCTGTGTTGTACAAGTGCTGACCTTATATCCAATAGGCAGCAATCCATCATTCACTCTTGCTTTGAATAAGAAGTGGCTATATCTATTACACAATTCATTTCTGTATTCTATCCATACGATGGGGGGTCTAACAAGTGAGTAAGATTCAGTGATGAGTGAAGTTGTGCTTGGGTATAAAAGGAAAGCTAACATTACTTACATTGATAAATAAGTGTGTGGGTAGTGAGGCAACAGTGTGGCAGCAAGCAGTAGAGATATGTGTGGTGAGGAAATGACAACACAGGGAGCAGTGTAAGTGATGTGTATAGTGAGACAGGTGCGTGGTAGCCTGTGATAGCAACATGAGTAAGGAGGGAGGTGAGTGTGTGGTAAGCAGTGGCTGTCTTGTGTGGGGATGGAGGAGACTGTGTGGTAGGCAGTGGTATTTTTTTGTGTGGGAAGACAGGTAACAATGTGGTATCGATGTTTGAGGGGAAGGAGGTGACATTCTGGCAGCAATGGTATGTGTGGAGAGTGATATAACAAGGACCTGGGGAGCAGTGGCAGAGTGTGTTGGAGGGAGGTGACAGTGTGGCAAGCAGTGGTAACAACGTGGGTGGGGAGGAAGGCAAGAGTGTGGTGGGCAGTGATAGTGACGTGTCTGGAGAAGGAGGCACAGTGTGGCAGAAAGTAGTCACAAGGTGTATGGGGAAGAAGGTAACAGTGTGGTGGGTAGTAGCGGCATTATGCATGGGGTGGTAGACAATAGTGTGGTAAGCAGCAACAGCAATGTGTGTGGAGGGAGGCATAAGTATGGCAGGCAGCAGTAATGATACATGTGAGGAAGGTGATCTCATTATGGTGCAGAGAAGTGACACACGTTATGAAGTCGTGAGGAAAGAATATTATTACCGAGTCTTTTCATGAATACTACCAAAATTTCACTTAATTTCTAAATGCTAATGTCATAATTTTTGGCACTTTTATCATCAGATTTCCATAAACAGTGGCTACCTAGATCATCCCCATTATTTTCTTAGATTACACATAAAACCCTCACCTGTACATGGCTAGCTGGATGGGTGTACCCAAATATGGTGGCTATGACCAAAGGTGATCAAAAACATTCAGGTGCTACAAATTATTTTCTTCTATATTTCTCTGAATACAGGGACTTCTTGATTTACACATATTTGACTTACACCATTTTCAGAATAATGCACATGGTCCACTTACACTTATTCTGGATTATATTGGGCTTAAGTCTGGACTAATGCAATCATCATTGGGCTAGCAGCACGGCGGTGTGGCACTGCCAGCACCGTGTGAGAAGTGCATGTACACGTGGCATGGGTACAATCTTTTGTCATAGAGGGCTAAAGTACTTTGTGCTGCAGTATACTGTATATTGCATGTTTTTTGCATCTTGCATCATACCATTAACTCGTTTTGTACATTCTCCTGGTACCAATGGTGCTAAGAAGCATAAGGCCATTACCACTGAGATTAAGCTGGGGAGTGTTCAAATGTTGTGTGAGAGGTGAATGAACAGCATATTTCAAACATGCCCTTGGACTTGGTGAATCTACTTTATGGACTATTCATAATAGTGCAGAGAAGATTAAGGAGAGTGCCAAAAGAGGAACAATAATCAGTGCATCTAAAAACTTTTACTCTCAAAGTTGAATCATTGAGAGAATGGAATGAATGTTGAGCACTATGATTAAACACCAAACTCATGAAAAGATTCCTGTCAGCATGATTATGATACAAATAAATGGCCTGGAGTATATATGATGACTTTGCAGCAGAAGAAGGGAGCACTGAAAACATTTCTAGCAAGTCCTGGTTGGTTTGTTCATTTTAGGAAACGCTACAATTGCCACAACAACAAGATGACTAGCGAGGCCACTTCTTCTAATGTTGCTGCTGAAAATTTCCCGTAAACCCTCAAGACCATAATTGATGAAGACGGTTATTCTCCTAAGCCGATTTTTAATGTGGATAAAACCAGATTATTTTGAAAGAAAAATGCCTTCAAGAATGTACATTTCCCATGCACCAGGATTCACTTTTTTTTTTTCATCAAAGTAATTTGTTGTACATGTATACTGTAATATTATGTATTTCCTGTTATGGGTATACTGTATTCTTTCAATGGTACAATATTCAATGCTGTTTTACTGATAATAAAACCCCTAAATCTCCATTATCTGCATTACTTGGTTTGCACATTTTTGATTCACGAGACTATTTTCAAGAACATAACTGTCACATAAATCAAGAGGGTCTATAAGTAGATATTTCTTAAGCTATACATTAGGTAAGAACCAATCTAAAAGAACTGTGTATAGAAAATATAAGAAAAATATAACAGACCATATCATGACAAAAGAGTCTTCACTTATCCCTGTCCTTACATGCCTCCTCACATACACCATTCCAAGTGTTCTTCTCTCATTTCTCTCTGTCTAGTACTCTCCCACTCTGTTTCCCCATGTCACAGGTGGTCTTCCTCTCACACCAACTGCTATAATTGTACTATCATACACTCTCCTTTAAACTTCCAGTTCTGAATTCTTTCCACATGTCCAAACCACCTCAAAGTATTGTGTTTCACCCACTCTACCACTCCATAATTCATATCTTTTGCATTCCATGCCATACCAAGTCTCTTATACACTCCCTCATTTCATTCTTCATTTCATCGAGTCATATCACACGCTCCTCTCGAATAGCTCATTTCCACAGCTTGGATTTTTGACCTCTGTGACTCATTCCATGTCCATATTTCTTCTTCATGGGTCAAGGCTGGGGGAATTATGCTGTTCCTTAATCCTTTCTTCACTTCCATACTTACTTACACCTCTACCCTTCAATATTATGTTAAGGGACCCAATGACTCTTCTACCCTGTACTGCTCTCTCCCTTACCTCTCCTTCCATATCACCAAACTTACCTAAAATAGCACCCAAATACTTAAATTCTCTCACCTCCTCCAGTCTTTCTTCCCCCATATCTATAAAACAGTTAAGTATACTTTCTTCTTTCACTTTATAGGGCTTTGCGATATCTATACTTTCACTGTGTTTCCTTTCAAACACCATTACTTTACTTTTACTAGAATTTACCTTCAATTACCTATGTAATCACCTATGCTTACACATATCATAAACAAACTTATAACATACTTCAACTCCTCTTGACTCTCAGTAAACAACACAGTATCATCCACAAACAGGCTTGTTACTAACCACCATACCTCACTTTACACCCCCTTTCCCTAGTTTTACTTTCACCTCTCTTATCGCTCCGTCTATGTATATGTTAAAAAGCCACAGTGACATCATGCAGTCCTTCCTCAAATCCTCATATATACTATAACTTTTGCTAAAATCTCCATCAACTCTTACACATGAATTTGCTACTCTATAGAAGGCTTTCACACCACCCAACAGATGTCCCCTACCCTATATATCCATAACATATCCCATAAGCATTCCAACTGACTCTGTCATACACTTCCTCCAGATCCATAAAAGCCACACACAGCTTCTTACCTTTCTCTAGATACTTTTCCACAATCATTCTCACAAAAATCTAATCCATACGTCCCCTAACTTTCCTAAAACCCCCCTTGCTCCTCATTTATTCTGCATTCAGTCACTTCCTTCACTCTATTAATCAACCCTCTTGCATACACTTTTCCTGGTACAGTTAACAGATTTATTCCCCTATAATTGCTACATACACCCTAAGCACCTTTTCTTTTGAGTAAAGAAACAATAACAGCTTTACTCAATCCTAAGGCACAGCCTTCTGTTTCAATGCTAAATTACATATTAAATGCATCCACCCTATTACACTTTCTCCTCCTTACTTCAGCATTTCAGTTGTAATCCCATCCAAACCAGTTGCTCTTCCTATCTTCAGCCTCATTATTGCCCGTTTTACCTGCCTCCTTGCTACAGGTCCTTGCACTTTATCCTTTTCCTTCCAACCCCAATACACATGCATGTAACAACTTCTGCCTTAGCGTCTCCCTCAATCATCAATTCTTCAAGGTACTCCTTCTATCTTCCTTTCACTTCCTCCTTTTGATTCAACAACTCCCCTTCCTTACTTCTCACATTAGCATTTCCACTCTTACATTCACCTCTTTCCTTTTTCACCTTCTAGTACAATTTCTTATTTTCCACACATTTTTCACTCAACTTTGAAAACCTTCATCTACTATTTCTTTGCTTTCCTCTATCAGCTTCTTAACATTCTGCTTATACATCTTATATTCTTCCCTCCTCCTTTGCTGGATTTCCACTAGTATATTCCTTTCGAACAATCTACCATAGGCCTTTTTTCTTCTCTTCCACAGCATTTCTTGTCTCATCCATCCACCATGCATTTCCCTTTTTATTCCTATATCTCAGACCTTATATCCAACCACTAATTCTACAACCTTTGACAAACTCTCTCTATTCTTTTTAAACACATTCATACATAACTACATCCCCACATTTACTGCACTTCCATCTAAACTTTCGGTCACCCTCCTTTCATACTCTTGCTTGTATTTTTTCTGATCAGTCTTCTTGCTTGCCAACACTTTTATCTCTCAAATCTTCCTTATGCCATATCTCCACTTCTCCCTTATCCTTATCTCCACATGAACCATGACATGGTCAGAGTCTCCAAAGAATCCTCTCACAGCACAGGCTTTCTCAACCTTTCATTCACTGCCACATAGTTAATCAAACCCTTTACTTTTTCTCTCTTATCTCTTCTCATTCATGTATATCAGTGGATCATCTTGTGCTCAAAAAAGTTATTTGCAAGGAATAAACTCTTCCAAACCCAGATATCCACAAAACAGCTTCCGTTCTCATTTATTTCAGGCACTCCCCATTTACCAACTATCTTGCCAATTTCATCACATTCCACCTTTGCATTCATATCACCCATTACAACTACCTTTTTGTCCTTCTCAAAACCATTTATACAGTCATTCAAATTTCTCCAGATGCTTCATTTCATCCTTACTTCACACAGTCTTCATATTCATAGATACATATACAAATATCAGTGCATACTTCACAATTCCAATCTTTTCTTTCACCCACACTATTCTTGACCCATTCCATCCATGCTCTGTAACTTCCTTTCATACTCTTGATGATAGCATAATTACACAAATACTTTTTTCCCTCTTTCATGATAACTTTCATTCATTCCTATCCATAACACTTTCCCATACAAACCCTTCAATTTTACTCTATACATCCTGCTGAACGATATGGACTTCCCTCATCCCTAGCACATCTAAATTATAACTTTCAAATTTCTCCACAAGCTCCCTGTACCATAAACTGCTTATGAATTGAATGTTTAAGATGAATGCAGTGGCAAGTGCTTGGGTGCTATGGAAAACTTCCCTCTCTTTCAGCTATTTTCTCTTATGTATATCTGAATAATTATCATTATTATCAAATAACCTCAGACTCCTTTTTGTAAAGGAGCTGCTGTAGCTTCAAGGCTGCAATACTTCCAGTTGCAGGGAAATGATGCATTACTTTCAAGTGTTAGGTTCTTCAATGAGAATGTACTCCCTTACTTCAACAGATGAAGGTACAGCTTCATTAGTAACTTTTCATTCATAATGTAACCACAATTAAGTGGAGTCCAGCAATGCCCTTCATTTTTGAAGAGTTTTTCTCTTTCTTGACTGTTTGCCCTTTCCCACATTACTGAGGCAGCACCATGAATAGCCAAAAAAAAGTCTCATTCACTCACAGCCATTCTCTATCAAGTGTAATGTACCAAAACCATAGCCCCCTATACACAACCAAACCTTTCCATGGTTTCCCCCAGCTGCTTTATGTGCCCTGGTTTAGTCTACTGACAGCATGTTGCCTCCTGGATACCACATCTTTCCAATTCACTCTTTCTCATACATATCTTTTACCCTCCTGCATGCTCAGGCCCTAAGCACTCAAACTCTTTCATTCCATCTTCCATCTCCAATTTGGTTCTTCCTTCTCCTTGTCCCCTCCAATTCTGACCAATATATTCTCTTTGACAAACCTCACTTCACTCATTCTCTCCATACTTCCAACCATTTCAGCACACTCTCTTCACTTTTCGCAACCATACTCTTCCTATTGTCACACCTATCATTACTTTCTCAATCAACCCTTCATACACCACATGTTGTCCTCGAATATTTCATTTCCAACACATCCACCCTCTTTGCTACATTCTCATCTATAACCCAGATAGTGAACCCTCTTTATGCACATTTCTCACTGCTCCTGTAACCTTCCCCTCCAACCACCCTATGACTGACCTCTGCTTCCAAGCTTCCATTCACTGCCATGTCCACTCCCAGATATCTGTAACATTTCACCTCTTCCAATTTTTCTCCATTCATACCTGTCTCTGTGCACTACTAAGCCTAATAACCTTAATTTTATTCAAATTTATCTTCCTCCTTTCACACACTTTCCTAAACTCAGACATCAACTTCTGCAGTTTCTCATTTGAATCTGTCACTTGTGCTATGTCATCAGCAGACAATAGCTGACTCACTTCCCAAGCCCCCTCACCATTTACAGACTGTATATCTACTTAACTCTAGAAGACCCTAGCATTTACTTCCCTCACCAACCCATCCATAACAAAATAAGCAGCTTTGGTAACATCACACCCCTGATGCGCTCACCTTCAACTGGAACAATTAACCCTCCTTACTACCTACTCAAAAACAAACATTTCTCTCTTGATGAAGACTCCTCATTGCTTCTAATAGCTTTCCTCTCACATTATATTTCTGTAACACCTTCCACAAAGCAACTCTATCAATTTTCCAGACTGATAAATACCACATACAAATCTTTGTTTCTTTAAGTATTTGTCTCACACTTACTTCATAGCAAACACCTCTACCTCTCTTGAAACCACACTGTTCCTCCCCAGAGTGATGTTCTGTGCATGCCACCACCCTTTCAGTGACCACTCTTGCAAACAACTTACCAGGTACACTCAACAAACTTATACCTCTGTGATTCGAACACTCACCTACTCACCTTGTCCCTCTTGCCTTATGCAACGGCACTATATGCATTCTGCCAATCCTCAGGCACCTCACCATGATGCATGTACAATAAAAATCCTAACTAACAACTCAACAACAGTCAACCCTTCTTTTAAGGAATTTGACTGAAATACCATCGACTCCAGCTGCTTCCCATGTTTCATCTTATGCAAAGCTATCAAAACTTCTCGCTCCATTGAACAACTTACCAAGACTCTGTCACTCTGCATACCTCCCAGATCTAAACACCCTACATCTGCCATCATATATTCAAACACATTCAGCAATCCTTCAGAGTACTCACTCTGTCTTCTTTTCACCTCACCAGTGCCTGTTACCACTTTCCCATTTGCCCCCATTACCAAAGTTCCTACTTCTTCTCTTATTTTTCTTACAGTATTAACAGTCTTTCAAAATATTTCATCCTCCCTGAAGTATGCTGGTACTCATTTACCTTAACCCTCAACAGCTCCTGCATTTTCCTCCTGACCTCCTGTTGCTTTTTCTCATACATTTCCCAATCATTCACATTCCTTCCCTGTAAGTATTGCTCATACCCCTCTGCTTTCTCATTCACTGGCAGCTTTACTTCATCATCTCACCACTTACAACCCTTTCATTCCTTCCCACCTCCAACCTTCCTCATGCCACACACTTTTCTTGCACACGCCAGAATTACTTCCCTAAATACCTTCCATTTGTCACCCACTCCCATAGTTATGTTTACTCTCACCTTTTCCTATCATACAATGAATCTCTCCTGGTGTTTCTTTGCAAAATTCTTTTCAAGCTCACTTAGTTTCACCACCCACATCTCACTATGATCATTTCCTCTTTTCAGAAAATCTCTACAAATCATCACTCATACCTCCACCAGGCAATATTCCAACCAGTTGCCCCTTTCAGTACATTCAATTCCTGAGTCTCTGTTTTGTATCCTTAAGAACTATTTTGTCATCCAATAATGCCCACTTACCATATTTCATAATCACCCATGTATACTTATTAATGTTTTTAATGAACTAGGTATTCCCAGTCACTAGGCCTTTTTCAGAATGCAACTCCACACGCTGTTCACAATTTCCATTCACTTTCCTGAATACTCCAAATAACCCATTCCACCAATCATACCCAAAACTGTAGATAATTATTACTTCATGCATATGTAAGAAACTACAGAAGAGAGCTGTGCTGGAAAAATTTATGAAAAACAGAATTTACCATATCATTTATTTGAATGCTTTAAGCCAAAGATGACTGAGTGTTCGGGTGCAAGGTAAGATTTTCTCATATATTTGTCTGAATTAGCAAATATTTATCAATTCATGCATCAAGTAAGAATCTATGGAAAAGAACTGAGAAAAAAATTAATAAAAAATACAATATAATGTATTATTCACTGATTATAAGCTGAATATCTTCAGTGAAAGGTGATAGCTAGTGTTCAGGTGCTAATTATGGAAAATACTATGAACCTTACGTAAGTATCAATTGAAGCATTAGATATGAACCAAAGAAAATTTTGTAGATAATATAAATGAAAAACATATGAACGAATGAGTGAGGAAAGGTTGACAAAGAGGATATATGTTTCAGAGGTGGAGGGAACAAGGAGAAGTGGAAGATCAAATTGGAGGTGGAAGTATGGAGTGAAAGGGATTTTGAGCAGTCACGGCCTGAACATGCAGAAGGGTGAAAGGCATGCACGAAATAGAGTGAAATGTAACGATGTGGTATACTGGGGTATACATGCTGTCAATGGACAGAACCAGGGCATGTGAAACGTCTAGTGTAAACCATGGAAAGGTCTGTGGGGCCTGGATGTGGATAGGGAGCTGTGGTTTTGATACATTACACATGACAGCTAGAGACTGAGTGTGAGTAAATGTGGCCTTTTCATCTGTTTCCTGGCACTACCTTGCTGACACAGGAGGTGGCATCAGGAATGGATGGAGGGGAGCAAGTATGAATATGTACATGTGTATATGTGTATATGCATGTGTATGTATATATGTATATGTTGGTATGTATATGTATGTATTGTGCATATATGTGTATGTATGTATATATGTGTTTATATGAGTGAATGGATCTTTCTTCGTCTGTTTCCTTGCGCTACCTCGTTAACGCGGGAAACAGCGATTAAGTATAATATATAAATAATATGTGTTTGTTAGTGGGGATGGGATCTGTGGAAGTTTACTGAATTATGTGTTGATTGACTGGTAAGCAAAGGAATGGTAGCTGGACATAAACCTGAGGATGGTGATGGGTGGAATTTCTGACCATTTCTTGGTGGAGACAAGAGTGAAAGTTGATGGTGGGTTAAGGGAAGGAGAAAATAATGTATGTGTCAAAAGATGGGGTGAGAGTTAGGGGGCTTGAAAAAAGTGCCTGTGTGCACAGATGCACAGGAGAGATTGCTTGAAGAATGGCTCAAGTTGAGATTATATGCAACTAGGGGAGTGAAAGATATTGAGGAAATTAGTGCTATGTTTATGGATGGAGTGCATAGTGTGAAGATGAGATGTGGGTGCATAAGAAAACTTAGAGAGTGGTGGAAGGAGGATATTGATTTGCTAATGAAACAGAAAACAGACGTTTGGGTTGGAAGCTGCAGAAATGGAGTGTGATCAGAGGGCGTTCAGTAGGCCGAGAAAAATGAGACTGAAAATGAGGGCAAATAAGAGTTTGAAGAAAAAAATTTTATGAACTTCAGCAAGAATAAGAAATTTTCCTCAAAGAATATGAATTTTATGAAGAGAACAAGAGAGCAAATAGGGTTGACAATGAGAAGAGGAAAAGAGAAAATTGATACAGACAAAGATGCATACACGAGATGAGATCAGTATACTAGAGCATTGGCATTTTAGATGATAGTGAGGCAGAACTGGTGTGTTTGGGATGAAGAGTGAGAGCCATGGCTGGTGAGATTTTAAAAAAAGAGAGGAGGTAATGGTAACCTTGACTGAAATGTAATATTGTAAAGAGTCTAAAATGACTGGAATTGCTGTTGTATTTCTTGAGAAAGGAGGTGACAAGTTGTTATAGCTTAGAAAGCTGTTGTTATTGTCCCAGTTCACACAAAACTCTCACATCATGCACAAACCATACCAAAATATTTTGATTCATGTAAAGAAATAAATTTCTGTTTGTGTATGCATGCACTGCAATATTTTGAATTTTACCATTATGTCATTTGTTATTCCATATTCCGTGTAATGCCCATGCATTTCAGTTATGCAAAATATTCACGTGAGCAAGTTATACATGTAGATGTGGAAGACAGTGTGAAGCATACACCTGTCATTTCTGTCCATACCATTTTTGCTACACATAGGTTACAAAAACCTTATTTCAAAAAGATGATGGGACTGTTGGTTATTGTTAAGTCATGACTTGGCTTATTTTCAGAACTTTCACAATGGTATAAGCTTTCTTCTGAATCCGGCTGTGTTGTGGATTGTATATAGGCTACTAACTACTGCCTGGTAATTTTCAGGATTCTGGCTTTGGACTAGGCCATCTCTGGAACCCTGAATTTGATGAGTTCTCCAGGATCATAGGTATATCTCTGACCAACTCCAGGACCTTTCTGTGTTTTAGGTTATCTCCAAGGCTATGACTTTGTCTTCATTCATCTGCAGCTTCTTGGATCTGGCTCTGCTGTCATCTAGTAGACTCAGTTTTTTTCTGCAAAATATCTACCCCTCACTATAGGAGAATATTGTATATACCATGGAGGTGAGAATAGTCTGTAATGTTCTTGCTTACAGGTCGTCCAGGTTACACTCTTGATGAACTCTTCATCTTCATCCGGTCGCAAGTGCTACAGCAACGCCATTTGGGCTTGCGTACTTTGGCTAACATTCTTAGAAATGCTAAGGAAGGTTTTTATGACCTGGTTGTTAGTCCTCCAGTTATACAGCTGATAGTAAGTAAGATAAATTTTTTGTGAACATCTTATTTGTTTGTAGTACTGGTTAGAAACTGGATTAGTTTAGGACTTGTAGTGTTATGTTTTTCTCATTATGACAAATAGGCTTCAGGGATTGAAGTCTTGCTGATCTGGCAAGCAAGAAAGTTAGATTGCTGAAAATAGTGATACCCAGCCATAGAAACAAGAGAATGTGCTCTTGAATATTCTTTGTATATTTGTACTTGGCATTATTCACTTTGTAATTTAAGAGTAATATAAACATTCATTAAGAGTTTTAGTGACACAGATGACATATATTACATCCCCACAAGTAGTATGGGGTCATCTGAAATGTTAGAAACTTTCATGAAGCTATTACCTTAAAGGCCTCCTTTGAACTGTTGATACTTCAACACATTAAGATAATTCCAGTAAGTACATAAATTTTTAGTAATGGGTCACATGAAATGCTCTGAAAATGTTAAGAAACAAGTACTACAATTCATAATGCTCACTACTCTTACTAACCTTCCACCATCTTCCTGTCCATACTTCAGAAAAGTTTAAATGGTTACCTCGTTGGTTTTGCTTTGATAAAAAGTAATGAAAAATTATTACCATTTTCATATTTTACTAGAGAATTCGTGCTCTTTAGGAATGCAGCTGAAAATTAATTCTGTATCCTTAGGGTTAAAGCAGGAAACTTTTATGACATTGATCAGTGAATGTTGATGTGTGAATGTGTGTTTTTTCTCCTCATGGTGGACAACAGGTAGAAGCAGGAGCTGTTATATTGTTACGGTTTGCCTTGGATGACTCATCTCACCTCGTATATGGTGAAGCAGTGCGAGGTTTATACTATCTCATATGCAGTGAGCCTGATGAACTCTGCTTGGCTATGGCACAGCCTTGGGTTCCATGTGGTGTAGAACCTGGCATATCCAGTGATATTCATGCCAGTGAAAAGGTATTTGGTTACACCATTATCTGCATTACTGATTGTAAGGTTGTCTCACATTTATTTAACTAATTTTCAAACTAAATGTTTAAATTTGATTATGTCTGACAGCATTGAGTTATTGTTGTTGGCTTTAGATATCTACTCTTGGGTAGAAAGCAATAGGATGAATAACTTGATATTAGAAGCATGCCTAGTAAGGTTGTTTATTATATTTATTATATAATAAACAACCTTATTAGGCATGCAATAGGATGAATAACTTAGTATTAGAAGCATGCTTAATAAGGTTGTTTATATTTTGCCAAATAAGTTTTGAAACTCCTCCTACATAGGTGAAGTTCCTTAGGGCAAGTAATGATAAAAAGACTAATATGTATCTGAAAAAAGTGAATGTGTCCTTCATGTCATTTCATGACTAGTTGACCATTAGGATGCCTAAAATTATAATCCTGCATTGTCAGTTATTTTAGTTATCACCTGTTTTACAGTGTTCTGCAAATGTTACTGATTTGTTTTCTTACAGAATAGAATTATATTTGCAAAAACTTTGTTCAAGTAGTTTCTACTCATATCACCTGCCATAGTCTTTCCTCATCAAAAACAACAGACAACATACAGCCACAGTGGCCATAGATATCTTAACTCACATATACAGCTTTGAACTTCAGCTGCTCAATCATTTATTTCTTGACCGTATTTGATGAATGCCACATGTTCGTCCAGAAAAAATTTCATTGGTTCCTGAAGTCTTCAACACACTGCACACTCTCTTATGATGAACATATCAGAGTGACTGTGCTCTCAATTTGCAGACACGGCAAGAACTGGACCAAGAAGAGCAGGAATTGAAAGACTTTGAAGTGATGAAGTTAGATATAATCCGAGCTTTAGTCAGGATGGACACACATCTCAGACTCAGGTAAAGGAAACAGAGATCTTGGTATTTCATTGCTTAAAGGTGTGTGTTTATTATCACTGACAGATGTAATGTACATAACTGGTTGCTATTAAAGAGTGTGTCCATGGCTGAATACATAGTATCTTTGCCCATTGATATGGATTGTTAGGGTGAACCATGTTTTAGTGCAGAAAGACACTGATCACAGAGAAATGTTAAGCATATGTAATATGTACATAGTGTGAAGAAAGATTTATGATTATTCCCATATTAAGATGAATAATATAAAAAAATTGAAGGTAGAGGTAGATTTCCCATGTTTTAGATGAACGCTCACAATCGGACTTCACTCCTTCATAGCATTCATCTTATATTTGGTGAAAGATAAAGTTAATCTAATTTTTCATGTATTTTTTTTGTACAAAATTTTCTTCAAAAGCTTCCTAACTAATGCTTTAATTGCTAGTTATCTACATATTAAAAAAAGGAGGTAATAGGTGAAATTGATAGAAGTCTTACATCTTCCTGAATGGTAGCAGTTGTATGTGTATCAAAACATTGAGCATACAGTCAATAAAATTTTTTTTTTTTTTCGATGTTAGCTAAGACGGCACGGGCAGCTAAGGCCCTAATCAAGGCCATTCCATTAACGCTATATATATATATATATATATATATATA
>JAYMFT010111854.1:0-13489 GCA_038088735.1 Panulirus argus | reverse complement strand
CACACACACACACACACACACACACACACACACACACACACACATACACACACACAACACACACACACACACACACACACGCACACACACGCAAACACACACTCACCTAACATACAACCACAGACTCAACTGTGGTAATATTGCCTTGGCGACGCATCAAGCAAGATAGCGTTAATGGTTCACACCAGTTTGGGTAAGGTACAGATAGACCCAGGATCGAGAACACCTACAGTAAATGACTAGAGACAGCGTCTAAGGAATCAACAGCAAATGTTATCCTGCAACAGGGAAGGAAGGTGGGGGGGGGGGAATCCTTATTATTCCTCTCCTGTCTGGACTAGGACCTGTGTGAATCCTTAACCTCAGACTTAAGGGAAAATGAAACGAAAAAATACCGGCATTAATGGCAAGCCAACTAGATACGGTACAAGAGAAGGCAACGGGAAAGTTCTCATTGGAAAGATGTGATGTTACTCATCAGGTATCTACATACCTATTTTCTAAGGAATCTAATTACATATAGATAAGTAAATATGTCCTCGCTGGCTCTTAATACCTTATGGACTTTACGGAAACTGTCCAACCCCTTTTAGAAATTGGGAATGCAATTTTTGATAAACAGAAGGGGAAGTGTGTGTGTGTGTGTGTGTGTGTGTGTGTGGAGGAGCAGGGGGAAGGGTTTCAATCGTCTCTTTCTCTCGTAAACAGGTTTGAGGTGTAAATAAAAAGAAAGTACGAGATGGAGGTTTCGGTTGCTTGAACCGGATGCAGAGGAAATTCCAGGTTCAATGCGTATTTCAAATGTGTGTTCCATAACGCATTTAAGATGTGCTCCAAAGTACTTTTCAAAACGTGTTTCGAAGTGTGTGTTCGTGCTTCAAAGCATGTTTCAAAGTGCCTTTAAGAGCTCGTTTTAAACTGTGATTCGAAGTATCCCAAAGTGTGTTTCTATACGTGTTTCAAAGAGTAATTCAGAACGTGTTTCAAACTTTGCTTTAGAGTATGTTTGAAACGGTTTCAATGCATGTTTCAATTAAAAAAAGACTGATAGGATGAAACATACTGGAGTGGAACTAAAGAAACGTGAAAGATTAAATGCGATCTACTCCTAGTGATGCTGATGAAATAACGAGAAAAATTGCTTCTGAATATATAAAAGAATAATTGCACGAAATAAAAGATTTAGTGAAATACTTGACGTGGGAAAAAAAGTCAGAAAAGAGAATATATAAAAAAAGATATTCAGAAAGTAATAGATCAGGATATAGTGAGAATATCAAATCATATAGTATAGTAAATGATGATCGAATTGAGACATTAGCAAATAAAGAGATAAACTATGATCTAGAGACTACATCTGGGATGTAAGAGATAAGAGACGAGGGAAATAAAGGACGTAAAATTATTGAAAGGAAAATGCAAACTTGAGTAAGAGTTGGTGAGACGAGATTTTGCAAGAAGGCAGGATTAACCCGTAGTGTTCACGCAGGAAAATACAGGGAGAAAGAGTGCCCACTTATCTAGGAGGACCCACGACAAAATGAAAAGAGAAAGAAATTAAAGGAATTCTGTTTCCAGTAAAAGCCATGCATCTCTCGGTACACTGGAAAAGAAATGATTTACGAAGGTGTTCAGGACGAGGTGTTGAAGGAAGCTGACAAACAGAATAAAAATTAATATAAAAAGAAAGACGAAGTTCTTATATCATGTTTCACATGAAGAAAGAAAGATGCAACTGAAATATCTTACAAAGTATCACCTGTTTATATTCACTTAATTACAAGATTGCATGAAAAAAATCTTGATTAAATGATTTAACTTTTATACTTGCCTTTATGCATTACATGTTTTCTTCTAAATTATAGTATAGAAATATACATCTAACTAGAATATAGATCTTAGCTTGTTAGAAATGAACACATCAGATTTCCATCCATTAATATATTGCCCATTTCACAAACACTGAAACGCAAGCTTAGATATTAAATTCTGAATCAAAATATAAGCAATGATTCTTCTTGTTTCTGCATTTAGGTAAGCAATTTCATGCTGATAATTTGAGAACTGAAGCAAATCTGGGAGTACATTGCCACTTCTAAACCTCAGAATATGAACAGAAATAGTCAAATGACTTTCCATATCCATACCAACGTGAAGCTATTTCAATCCACCTCCTGAAAAATAGATTGGAAGTTATCATTCTTGTAAATCAATCATGACACAATATTGATTTCACTCCCACCCGATATATATGATCCCCAAGATAATTGTGACAACTTCATATATACCAATAAACCATTAGAAATAGATTTGATTTAGCGTTTTCTGTAATAGATGTAGACAACGTGATGGCATGAATTCTATCATTTATTATTAGGAGTGTCGTTCATGTGGCTATCTATCTCTCAAAATCTCTTCTATCAGTGCAAATCATCTTGCTTTAATTGATTTCCTGTGATTTAAGAAATTCTTTATATGAAACTATTAGAATTACTATTATCACTATTATCATCATTATTATTAGAATCATTATTATTGTTATTATTATTATTATTACTATTATTATTATTATTATTATTATTATTACTATTATTATTATTATTATTATTATTATTATTATTATTATTATTGGAACTCGTATTACCTACGGACAGCATTTGACAAGATATTGTTTAATGCCCTTAGAGAAAACTTTTCTTTTGTTTCTATTTGTTTGTGACGGAACGGGAAATATTTTCTCAATAACATTCAATAACGGGCTGAAATTGTGTTTAGAAGGATCGTTGCGTAACATAAGAGCCTCACGTCTAGTACTTTGGAAGTGGTGTGAGGAACTGTGAGGGAGGATTAGGAAGTGAGGATGTGCTATGAAAGGGAAGTGGCGATGAGGAAGTGGGAGTGGTAAGTGAGAATGGGGTGTATTAATGTGAGTGGGATGAGGAAGTGGGGATGGGGTCAGGAAGTGGGAGTAGGGTACGGATGTTGGAGTGAGAATTAGGAAGAGTGAGTGATAAAACGGCCGGGAATAAGGATGTGGGGCTCGAATGAGGAAGCGGGAGTAGGGATGAAAAGGGATGAGGTAGGGAAGTGGGAATGGTGAAATGGCAGGGATAAGGAAGTGGAAATTGGATGAGTGGAGTGGATGTGGAGCGGGGGATTGGACGTGGGTGTGGGGTGGGTGAGGAAGGCAGGGGAATAGGGATGAGGAGGGGATGGGAGTTTGAGTGAGGATGGGGAAGGAGTGGGAAGAGGAGGGGGGTCTTGGGAATCAGAGTGGGAGGGGGTGGGTATGTCTGGGTTGGTTGGGGGAACACTGGAGTATCGGCTTTAACTGTCACGGCTGTGCAGTGGGCAGCAGCAGCAGCAGCCGGTGGCCCTACTGCTGCTGCCTCCTTGAATTTTCCCCAGGATGGCCTAGGTCCTCCAGCTGAATCGCAAAGCCACCGTATGCATTATTATCATATCCTATTTATTAGGTTAAATCAGTGTCTGGTACATTTTTGTTGAGCAGTTGTCGGCAGAGTCAGTTCCTCCCTTGCACGTAACCACAAATAAAAGGAGCTGTGACAAATTCTCGAGTCTCAGTTTGGGGGATAAGTTGGCTTGGATATTCTTGAAGTATTTGTGTGACTAAAGTGTAGACACATCATTCTTCAAAATAAAGAATTAAAAAATATAAAAGATATCTGCTCTGGGTATGTGGCACAGGCTGGACCTCCGGAGCGTCAGCCCGATGCCCAATAACGAACGTTACCGGACTGTGTTACGTCAGCGGTTTCTGCTGCTGCTGCTGCCGACGCGTCGGTGTGCCGTCCTAACAGGAAGTACGGACCGCTTATCTCAAGCTCAGTCATCGTTACCCCCGCCATGGCGTCATTTTGGGTCGGACTCTTTTAAAAGGAGTTTCCACTTAAAACCAGGGAAGGCAGACACTATCACCTGATTCTGCGGTGGACAAATGTTTTGTAAGGGACGTACGTGTGTGTGTGTTTGTGGACGATGAGGCGAATAATTTTTCAAACTTGCTGTGGTTGTACAGTTCCGCTTGGTGCTATCTTGACTCCTGGTGCTGCACGTATGTCAGTTTCCCGACTCCTGTCGCCAAATTTGACAGTATGGGACATGGTTTTGATTACTGAAAGCTAACGAATCACTATTTACATACTTAAAGGCTTTTATTTTTTGACTGAATCGTTTTAGAAAGGTTTTGTGAGCAATGTCTCTCGTCTTCTCAGTCAGATTTATCGAGAAGAGGTAATGGAACTTTTCTGAAGTTTGTGTTTGCGAATGTATGGTCATTTGGGCCGCTGGTGTAGAAATATGGGGCTGTGGCGGCAGCATATACGGCCCGGCCAGGTGGGGGGAGAGGCAGGATTGGCCCGCGGCTCCATTTTACCTCACTCACCACCACGTTGCCACTCACACAAACATTTATTTATTTGATTTTCTACATAATTTATAATAGATTTTAATGGGAAGGCTGTTCATTTTATATCTAAATTGGCAGAGGTTGTTGTTTGGCGTGGTTGTTATGGAGAACGAAAATTATTTAAGAAGAAATTTTAAAGCTAAGTTAAAATCATCACGCAGCTTGTCACGTTTTACCCTCCATTGAAACAGAGAACGAAGCTTTGAGGGTTTGATGTGATAGGGGAGACTACACTGGGAACACCACAGTTGAAAAATCGAGGGTCCTCCCTCCACGCCGGGGAAAAAAAGTCACGTGTTCCCGACGGACATTTGCAACAGTTCTGACCTTGTTCCCTGACGGATCGACCTCGATTTCAGAGGGAGCGTATATTCCCTCCCCCCTCCTCCTCCGCCTCCCTCGCCCGGCGACATTCCGCTCTCAGGCCAAGAGGCATTTTACCAAATCCCGCCAGCGGAGGAATAGTGACGGGGGAGGAAGCAGGGATGGTGTTCCTTCCTCAGTGACGACTCCAGCGTGTCACACAGCCATCATATCCGTACCCACATGATTTTATTTTTTGTGCGTGTGTGTGTACGTTCACGCGCTCACTCGCACGACAGGATATATGAGTTTAGATTCATGGTCAGTTCAGAGACTGGGAAATGTTTGGTGGACTTGCGCCGGCTGGGGTGTCGGTTGGCTACTAGACTAGCTCGTGGTGGGGTGTGTGTGTTGTGGGGTGAGGGTCAGCCCTAGGGAGTGGAGGGTCGGTGGGGGGGGGGACACGACGCTGGCACACCCGTGGTTCCCGCGGAGCTTCAAAGCACTTAGGGAAAACCCTTAACCACCATCCATGGATGCAGACGATGAGCAATGCTTAACTCAGCTACATTTTTTTTTTCAATTTCAATTTCAATAGTTTATTCCTTGATAGAGGAATCGGGATTCTAGTGCTGTCACTAGGTACCCTTGTACAATAATACTAGAAGCATCTGGCAAGTGTCGCGAGTACATATGAATATATCAAAGAGGCTTACTAAAGTCTAAGGAATTTTTTTTTTCCTAATCTTTCCTTGAGGAACAAGACACAGTATCGTTACACACACACACACACACACACACACACACACACACACACTTCAGTCTGAATAAGGCAGCAGTAACACCGTCTTCAGAAAACTCTTCCCAAAATCCATGTCAAAGCCTACTCCACACATCTCTACGTACTCTCTCGCTCTCTTCTAATTCAAAACTACATCTTCCCCAATCAAACTCATCTCTGATCATCTTTTTAACTAAATAGATGCCTTTAGATATTGTGCCAACTCAGGGGGAGGTGTGCCATTTTCCATTTTTTAAAAGAATCACATTTTAACTGTCCGTAAGAGCGGGTCGCGAGTCACAAGCTGCTCTCGGCCAGTTCAAGCGTGGCTCCTGGTGGAGGAGGTGGTTGGGGATGGGACGGGTGGGGAGAGTTGAGGGAGGGGTATAGCTGGGGACTCCGTCGGCGCCGAATAAACACGATCGCGGTTGCCAATGAGCACCCTTTATGGATGCAATATTTTTTTCTTCTTACGTAATAAGTTGTTTATTATTTGTTGTCATTAGTTATACATTACTTGGATCCTTAGGAACTGGATTAATTTTTCTTTCCCCGTAAGTGACGGGACTTTCCCATCTCGAAATCATGCCACTGAGACAGACAGCCTCGTCTTAATGTGCGGGTCAGCAGGAGTTTTTAAACAGAGAGAGAGCCCTGTACTCTTAAGACCTGCCCCGAGTTCCATACGATACCTGACGACTCAAGTGTGTAAGCGGATGAGGGTGCGTAGGGTGTTTTGTGTGATGGGGGGGGAATTGTTTGAACCAAGCGGCCATCACGTGGAAATAATGGCTCAGAGAACCACCCAACCCCTCCGTCAGAAGGTATGAACACGAGAACCAGTCTGAAGGAGACTAGGAAGAAAAGAACTCACATGCCCAACAACAGCAACCCGGGTGTCTCCTCTGTTCTGTCACTCAGCACAACCCCATCTCCAATCAACGTAATACACATTTTTCTACAATGCCTGGCGCTGTCTTTTCTCGCCCCAGTCTGCGGGGGCGGAGTGTACACCTTAACCTACCCGCAATTGATCCTGGTTTGGCTCAATATTGTTCCGACTATTAGTGGTCATACAGGAGGGGAGGAAGTTCCCAGCCTCCGTGTCTCCCTCACGTCTTTTGACTAGTTGTCACGAGGGTTCTGTCCTCTTCTGGATTCCTTTATTGAAATGAGCACAGTCAGTTTTGATCCTAGTGGATATTCTGTGCCGTACTTTACGGAGACCAGGAGAGCAACTTTCAAATCACGCCTCGCTGGCTAGGAGACCCACTCGGCGCACCGGCCGGCCTGCCTGCCTGCCGCCCGCCCGCCAACCGACCAGCACCGAGGAAAGTGATGCAACGACGGAAGCGAGTCTGTGTGACATGTGGCGTGGAACGCTCGTTGAGGGTCGGAAGGCTTCGTCGCTCACTCCGGCAGAAGGCATCGAGAAGAATGATAGTTCAAGAAGTCGTGTCTGTTTTTTTCTTTTTAAGTCCCAATGAACATATTTGATTGTCAAGGTCGTTTTCATCTTGGCACCATCCGACACAGACAGACAACAGCAGCTGGTGGTACTACTACTGCTACTACTTCTGACTTAACGAAACCAGCAGAGGAACTCCGTCGATGTTTGTGTGTCCCATGATAGGTGTACGTACAGACACTCGGGATGACCCGTAGCCTCACTTCACGAGAACAATAGAGAAACCTGGGGTCTCTGGGGAGAGGGATTTAAGAAATAAGACATATTTCGTGGCCTTGACAATAAAGTAATGATCAAGAGAGAACGTAGGAAAATTTTGTTGATGGTGCGTACCTAAGGTGGTCTTCCTCCCCCACACACACACTAGTCATTAGTGACTAGAGAGGGAGGGAGCTCCTGTCATGGTGTGGATGATGCAATGCCTTCCTCAGCTACTGAGCAGTGGTGCAAACTTCAAGGCTCTATCTAATTCCTGTCCGACCTTGCCGTCGTAAGCCGTGAAGATCTCAGAGCCAGATTTTTGTTTGATTTATAAAGATGTTATGACCGAAGACTCAGCTGGGAGAAATTCATCGTCAGTTTGAAAATGGAATCGAAGAGTTTTGATGTTGAAGGCATGTCAACAGATTGTGTGTCATGTTTTTGTGTGGTTATAAAGCGGCTGTCAATTCGCGTTGAATTAATTCAGTTTGCTGATCTGATGTAACGAGTGTCAAGAGGATGTGGCAGACAAGTCGGGGGGGTAAAGACGCGGAGAACCTGAAGCATCATCAGTTGTTCACATGTCAAGGCTTCTGTGTACGAATAAAGAAAGCTGAATATCCGGAGACTTTGGACTGTTTTCCCAGTCCATAGAGAAGGAGGAAAATCGCTCTTCTCTCTCTCTTTCTCTCTCTCATTACTCGGTGCTGGAGGAAAACTTGAGGATTCGCAACAACAGACTGCAAGAATGGTTTAGTCAGACTTGCGACAGATTTTGGAGGATATTTGCAGGAGCTCACGCTCTTGTTTTGACCTCCACAAGTTTGAACCTTCGTGGGTGAGTGTGTGTGATCGGCGACAGGCGTCTCACACATCCCCTGACCCCCTAGTGGCGAGACGACCCACCTCAATTGGAAATGGGGACTTGACCTGCTTCAGGAGGGCCCCGAGGGAGGCGGTCAAGATGTTTTTTTTACTCCTGGGGTCTGGTAGTTACTTCCCTCCCCCGAGTCAAAAAAAAAAAAAAAAAATCATCCTTAAAACTTAAAGCTTAAAATTGTGTTGCTCATGAGATGTTTTTGGAATGACGGGTGTCTGCCACTGGCCTTGTTTGTCTTGGACGAAGGTCATCAGGTCTCTGCGTCGTGGTCTTCGTCGGGAGGGTTACACACCATGACTTGACTTCCACTGCTACTTCCCGCTACGCTCTTGTCTCGACTCTTCGACCCGCCTCACTTCATAAGGTACTGCTCATCTCAAGGTGACGTGAGAGGCTGGCAGGGTACCGGGCGGGGCTACCAGGGTCATGTCTTCTGTGACGAGATGGGTTTTTTGAGGTTAGAGATATGAGAGAGAGAGAGAGAGAGAGAGATTGAGAACGAACAAATCATAGGTCCCGGAGCGGAGGATTTCGTTATCCGCTCCTTATCTCCACAAACGCAATACGCCTGTGTGGTGGTTAGTATGCCAGTGTGACACACGCTGGTCCCCACTAACACGCTCGCGTTAGCCAGCAGGGAATGCCACATACTCCCAAGTACGTTACAGTATTGCGAGATCACTGGAGGCTGAGGGTTCGAGATCTCCCGATTGTCTTTGGGGATTAGGAAACGTCTTGACTGACGGGTGATTAGCCCCGGGATCAGCGTAGATCTTTGACGGGTGAGTGGTTCAGGGAACAGGACCCGGGAATTAGATGTGAATAGGACACGGGCTTTATAGGGAGACGTGGAAGCGTTGCGGACCGAAGCACAGGTGTATTGGGAACATGTGCTGGGATAGTGTCGTGTGGTGGACTGGGTGGTAAGTGTACCTGGCCTGTGTACCTGGCCTGGCCCAGGGCAAGCGAGGGCCACGGCTTGGGTTCATGTGTACCTGGCCTGGCCCAGGGCAAGCGAGGGCCACGGCTTGGGTTCATGTGTACCTGGCCTGGCCCAGGGCTAGCGAGGGCCATGGCTTGGGTTCATGTGTACCTGGCTTGGCCCAGGGCAAGCGAGGGCCATGGCTTGGGTGCATATGTACCTAGCCTGGCCCAGGGCAAGCGAGGGCCATGGCTTGGGTTCATGTGTACTTGGCCTGGCCCAGGGCAAGCGAGGGCCATGGCTTGGGTGCATGTGTACCTAGCCTGGCCCAGGGCGGCCGAGGGCCACAGGGTGCGTGCGTGCGTGTGTTCCATGACCTGCAGCTCCCCACAGTTCCTTGGAAAAGTGAACCCGAAGGCCATTGCCTGGAATTATCTGCACGCACGTGTTCCCACAGATGCACAGACTGCACGCACGTGTCCCCAGAGATGCACAGACTGCACACACGTGACGCCACATATATACAGACTCCGCGCACGTGTTGCTACAGATGCACTGGCAAGGCTGGCCATGTACCACAGTAATTAGGCTGGCCATAGACCATTGGTTAGGCTGGCCATGTACTACAGTGGTTTGGCTGGCCATTGACCGCAATGGGTAGACTGGCCATGTACTACATTGGCTAGGCTGGCCTTGTACTACAATGGCTAGGCTGGCCATGTACTACATTGGCTAGGTTGGCTTTGTACTTCAATGGCTAGGCTGGCCATGTACTACACTGGCTAGGCTGGCCATGTACTACGCTGGCTAGGCTGGCCATGTACTACACTGGCTAGGCTGATCATGTACTACACTGGCTAGGCTGGCTATGGACTACAGTGGCTAGGCTGGCCATGTACTGCAGTGGCTAGGCTAGCCTTGTACTACAGTGGCTAGGCTGGCCATGTACTACAGTGGCTAGACTGGCCTTGTACTACAGTGGCTAGGCTGGCCATATATACTACACTGGCTAGACTGGCCATGTACTACACTGGATATTGAGTGACCTGAAGAATCGCCCCTTCCTCCCCTCCTCCAGCTGTTCCAATCAAAACACCTGTTGTTAGCATAGTGATACACATCACTGTGTTTCAAGAAAACGACTTCTCATCATTGGTGGTGGTGTGTGCCAAGTCAAAGCAAGATGTACTTTGCCTCTAGGATAAGAAAAGGTTCGTCAGTCATGAGAGTCCAGCGGTCCGGTGGTAGCGTGTGGGGGAAGGAAATATGGTAGCTCCCTCAAGCAGCCCTTCCTACCACAGACCACGACGCCCACGCTGAGACTTACCTAATGACGGTCAAGGGCCTTATTACGTCCGTGTCGCCAGCTCGTCACGTCGGAGTCTGGGACCACCACACTCGACCTCACTTGGTGACGGATTTGCCCTTCGTTATCGCCCATAACACAAACGTAGGGAGGAGGAGGGGGGGAAATCTATGGCTCAGTGGGAGAAAATAGCGGAGATGGTGAGTAGGTGGAGTGGAGGGTATACTCACTTCCTGCTGGAGGTGTTCTGGCCATAGGGTACGCTCGCTCGCTTCCTGCTGGGGGTGTTCTGGCCTAGAGGGAGGGTAGGGGGAGCAGCACTACTCACCACCCCCTAGTCGGAGGTGTACTGATGTAGTCTGGGACGTGTGAAACTATAGCCTGAGATTTGTATAGTTATAGTCTGGGGATGTTTCAAGCTATAGTCTGGGGTATTTGAAGCTATAGTCTAAGATGTATAGCTATAGTCTGGGATGCTTGAAGTTATAGTCTGGGATATTTGAAGCAATAGTCGAAGATGTATAGCTGTAGTCTGGGATTGTGTGTAGCTTTAGTCTGGGATATGTGTAACTATAGTCCAGGAAGTGTGTATAAAGATCTGTGAAATGATTCTCTTTCAGTCCATCCTGTTAATAGAGTCCGTCTCGATAAAACGGAACAGTCTCTCCTTGTGCGATGAAGATCCATCAGAAAAATATTACTGGATGTTGTGGGCCTTGTGGCCAGGAACCACACACAGTTGAGTACGTGCGTGTGGCACTGACGGACGCCCCGTCCGGTTCAGGTCAACAGCTTGAAGCCTGGGCCCAAAGAGTCGTTTTGGTGGGGTGTAATCAGTCTTCAGGTGGGGTTCGAATACGGTGCCATCGATTCATTATCTACGTGTTGGGTCAGAGCGCCAACATAACTCAGCTGGTCGTCCAGGAACTATAGAGCAGTTGTTCCCAACCAGGGTGGGGTGGGGTGGGGTGGAAGGGCGATTTTGGATTTGAAGAAGAGGTGGGTTAGGAAATGCTTTACGAGGGGCTTGACTTGAAAATATAATCTGGAAAATATGTGAAAATATTGAAGTATTATTTGTTTCCAGAACACGTAGATATCTTTCCATCCTTTGAACTTAGTGCGACATTAGACTTGACAGCTCTGTTGCCAGTATGGTCTTCTGTTGCCCTATGGTTAACATCGTCTTCTTTGTTCGTTTAGATTTCCATTCCGTTTTCTTTCTCGCAGTCCATTCTTGTGCGGCGGTTGCCATAAGTAACGCTGGAGGGTGGAGGGTGTCCGGTTCGAAGCTTAATTGCTCAGTTTAGGGGAATTATTACCACGAGAGGTGGTGTGAGTGGGAGGCACAAGTCATCACTGTTTCCGTAAAGAGGGCGCGCGCCAGGCGCTGGATTGAGCAAGGTTCGGAAACGCTGGTGGTCGAGCGGTTCGGTTTCGTCTCGAAACCCGGGTTTGAGTATTGGTGTCTCTCGAACCACATCACCGAAGCTGATCGGAACCCGAAGATAACATGATGTCAAAGCAGTGGAAGGACGTACGACCCATGTTTTTTTTTTTATAAAGGGAGGGCCGGGCCGTCATCCCCCAAGGGGTCGTCGTACCGTCGTGCTCAAGGGTCGTACCGTCGTGTTCACGTGTGTCAGCATCGGACTCGAGCACCACGGGCGATGGATGATTTGGCCTGGAATTAGACCCCGTGCGGCCGGTAGGTGTGAGCCTGGAAACACCGTCCCAGAAAACACAATCACGAGGGATGCTTTCGAGGTCGTACGGAACCATGAATGAAACAAAGGCATCCCAGCTGCTGCCCTCTACCGGAAACACCGATAATAGCGACCAGCCCACGGGGAAAATTGCCTCCTGTGACTCTGCCACATACACCTGCCGGCCTCCTGTGACTCTGCCACATACACCTGCCGGCCTCCTGTGATTCTGCCACATACACCTGCCGACGGCCTATATAACTCTGCCACATACACCTGCCGGCCTCCTGTAACTCTGCCACATACACCTGCCGGCCTCCTACGTCACCACGAAGCGTAGGATACACGTGCAGGATCCATGCTTAAGAAGACGCCCGCCGGAGGAACGTGTGTGTCCCTGTGAAGGCGTCCTTGCCAAAAGATATCAACCAGTAAAGATAACACACTTGGCTGGTACGATATCGAGAGCAGTATGGGCTAGGGATACGCCCTGAAATGCAAGCGTGTTCTGCATGTATCATAAAAAGAGACCCGGAACTTACTGTTACAGTAGGTTGGGTACAGAAGTACAGCATAAGGAAATGCTGAGTGACTTCAGGTACATGTGTCTACCACACGGGGTTTTAGATGTACCTAATTAACCTTAAATGTGGATCAGTTAGCCGACCAGTTGGGTTAGCAGGCAGCACCCAAGCCTGATGGGCCCAGTGTATGGGTAGGAACGTCCTTCTCCCTCAGGAGAACTGGCTTTAGTTTCCCTTCGTATCGATGACTTAAGCCATGGAGGATAATCCTGATCGTGGCCTTGGACGAAACATACAGAAGATGTCAAGAAATGGAATAATAAAGTGAGGAGAAGACAGAGAATCCAAGAATTCAAGGGACGAGTGGAAAAAAAAAAAGCTATCTTCTCTAAGGGGGCTGATCGCAAATTGCTAAAGATGAGATGCAACAAGAAGAGGTCGAAAACATAAGCGGTGTCAAGGAGAGAGACTTCTGCCCCGACGTGTACCACCACAGGGATCCGGTCCGACACCTTCGCCTGAGACGGCCTCTGGATTTAGAGAAAGTTTGGAATACAGTATCATCTTTGCTAGGCCCTTGTTGCCAGGGTCGGTCGGTCGGCCGGCCGCCTTGCCCAGCTTATAGGTACCTGAAAAACAACATCTTCGTGATGGTTTCATAAACCCCCTTCCCCCCCCCCCCTCCCGTGATTATTTCACGAACTGCTAATGCATGGAATGGACCATTTTAGAAACGTATTTTTTTTTTTTATACCAGGTGTTTCTATAAACCACCAGGAATGCTGGATTAATTTACACCTTTAGCTTGGCGAATTCTTAACGAAAATAAAGTCGTGTTTGGCTGCTTCAATGACGACATTGGTACATTTACGAATAACCCAGAATACGTACAGTGTATGGCACCACTTCTAAAACAACTTACACACACACACACACACACACACACACACACACACACACACACACACA
>JAYMFT010111843.1:0-13489 GCA_038088735.1 Panulirus argus | reverse complement strand
AGAGAGAGAGAGAGAGAGAGAGAGAGAGAGAGAGAGAGAGAGAGAGAGAGAGAGAGAGAGAGAGAGAGAGAGAGCGGCAAGAAGAGTCACCGGGACCACTCTACTTTCGTAAGACCTGCGTTACCTCAGAGACGTCATGTGGGATATTCTCTCACTAGCCAGAGTCCTCGCAACACTAACCAGTCTCTAGTATCACGTATGGCTGCTTCGTGTAGCGTGTTACTACATCTGGCTCGTCTCCTTTCCCTATACAACTGGATACATCTGTATAACGTATATCAACTTATTTTTTTCGGGGGGGGGGGGCTAGCAGTTCCCGCTCCGACCACATCAGAAACGGGCCACTGGTGACGGCCATTAAGAGAATAGGGCCATATAAAAAGCATGAGACGAAGACCAACGTATAATTACTATATCTCCCACGCACTATACACACTGTTCATCTGTTAACATCGACTCGTTCCCACTGACACGGGGACGATCAGAAACATGCAGAATGAAATAATTCTTTGTCGTGGGAATCGTTCCATACCTGCAGACCTGTGGTCCCTGACCCCAACATCCACTCGCTGGCAATGAGCAGGTTCGCCCACTTCCCGATACGCTACCCGGACCACCGCAACGTGGAAACGAACCAGGAACCTTACTACAGCTTACTCTAAACGTCTGTACACATATCAATACGCCAAGCTACCATAAAATAACATACAACAAATCTCAAAATATACACAAAGTGCTTGCTTCAATACATTGCCCATTGCTAGAGAGTTCCTACGTTTGAATAAGGTCAGTGTTTGTTTGTTTGTTACTAACGCTGCCTTGCTAAGGCGGGAGGAGATACTGAGTAAGAAAAACAAACAAAAAATGCTCACACAACCATCAATGCAAACAAGAATCATATCAACGTGTCCACGTACACACGCTTACATACCTGGCCTCCCATTTGTTTACCGACCATGGGACAAAAATTGAAGGCCAGCGTTGCCTTCCCACGGTGTTGACACCCAGGATAACGTCTGGTAACGGAGCTCTCGTTACTAGGGGGATGTGCTCATGGTAACACTGCCTGCATCATGACCGACTGCATTCCCATTGTTGTAATTATCATATTATCATATTATCAATGGAATTATTTGTTTTTAAGTTGAAGGCTATAAACATTATCAAGTGACATGTCATTACTCTTAGGTGTAAACAGACAGGCACACAGACAGACAAACAGACAGACAGACAGAGACACACACACACACACACACACACACTTACACACCAACGAGAGCCAGGAAGGCAGTCATCTACAAGCCCCAGTGGGTTGGTTAACAGCTGGGACTGGCGTTGGGCAGACTGCCGAGCCCAGGATTCGAGCTCGGGCGGGCCCGTGCGTGAATCATACTACGCGACGTCAACCATTACACCCTGGAAGCCCTTTTCTTGTTTCTTATCTCACGAATTGTGTGTTTGTGTGTATCTGTGTGCGTGTGATCACTTTGTGTAACGAGGAGAGAGTTTTATATTCGTGTTGTACAGTCTCTCAGCCTTGAATATATATGTCTTTACTTTTATGTGTGTATATACACACACACCAGCCAAAAAACAAGGTACAGCGTCCATCCCAATATATTTTCATAAGCGATACATTGCTAATGTTTATTGCCGGTACAAGCATATGATGCTCTCAAGGTGAAATCATCGTACATCTGGAATGAAGAGTTTCTAACGGTGTGAGCACCAGCAACCCGCCTCAGTGTGCCTCAGGTATCTTATTGAAGGACATTTTTTCTTTACTCCTCTTGGTTTCCACTTCATTTTGTAAATTTTTCTTCTGGATGCTGTAATTCTTCCACTTGTGCGTCAAGATGGTTGGCTCTTACTTTTCTGAGAAAAATAAAACCCGACCTTTCGCCTAGATGCAAGAAATGTGGGTACCAATGAGATTTCAAGGCGTACTGGGAGCTCGGAACGCAAGATTAGGCCATCGTTCGTGGCCTCCTTGATAATGTCATCCCACTACCAAAACCTATCCCTGGTTGCCCAGTGATGACTTCTAGATCTACAGACAACCTCCTAAGACGAGAAGTATTGAAGCAACCCTGCATTTCAGCCGCCGAACTCAAGAAAAGCCAATCCAAAACTTTCAGGAAAAGTCTCTCGAAGAATTATTCAACATCGCCTGCAAAAGGATCTTCATATTCTCTCCCGCAAGCCAGCTGCCAAACCCCTGCTTACGAGGGATATGAAACGCAAACGATTCACATTTGCAAAGAAATTCAAGGACTGGAGTGAACAGCAGAGTAAGGCAGGGGAGGGTGAGGAGGCCGGAGGGTGCCAGCCAGTATGACTCTCGCTTCACAGTGAAGACGGTGAAACACCCAGATAGTGTGATGATCTGGGATTACTTTAGCTGTTCAGTGTGTAGGAGAAGGATGCACTTGCCACCTAAAAGTACTGCAGTGGTGGAGGACCATCTGCCTCCTTTTGATGAAGTTCACGGGTGTGATAGCTTTACGCACGACAGAGAACCCTGCCCTAAGGCTAAACAGATGAATTGGTTATCAGAGAAAAATATTCTACTGCTGGAGTGGCCTGCAAAATCCCTAGACCTTAACCACATCTGAAACTGCTAGAAGCAGATGAGAGTCAAGCTTGCTTCCTGCAACACGTCACCAGCGCCTCGTCTCATTCAGATCAAGATCCTATGGTCCCAAAACATAGACCTAGACTACTTCAGGAACCTTGCCAGTTCCAAGCCTAGACGTGTCTGCAGATGGTAATCAAGGCCAAAGGAGACACGACAAAGTAATAAAATGTGACAGTTTTTTATTTCTTTGCTGCTGAGGGGAAGGAGCCGTAGGGGGTGGGGTGGGGGGAATTTGTGGTGGATAAGTCATTTTTTGTGTGGACACGGTATGTACCCATTTACCCCACCTGCCCCATGGGAAGGATGAACACCTGGGATTGGCTGTGAGACGACTGCCGTGCCCAGGATTCGAATCCGTAAGGCCCGCGTGTGTGTTTACGTGTGACAGAGATTCTGTGTTTACAACCACGTAAAGGCCGAGCACAACATATCTAACTTTTTCAATTTTTTGCATCATGCATCTATTGCCATCTGGCAATTTACAGGTGTGTTAGGTTGTGCATGGTAGGGATTCTCGGGAATAGACAGAGAGATCCATACTATAAAATTTGTAACGGTTCCTGATTCAATAACCTTCCGAAGGTGACATGCATAAATCTAACGCTAGAAACGTAAATAAAAAGGATTCAAATACAACGCTTAAGTGATATCACTCACCCCAACACTGACACACACACACACACACACACACACACACACAAGCACACACCAGACGTTATATTTACATACACAAACAAGTCCATAAACAGATCTCATACAAGTGTGTGTACATTCATATACGTACACGTACACAGGCTCCCCTAGCCAATTCTATATTAGGCACCAACAACATTATACCCCAAACCAATTTTGCTGAACATAAATCTCAAAAAAAGATTTGGTGTCCTGATAGTAGTAACTGTCAGTTTCTAGAATTTGTCGAAAGCGCCTGACGGACAGCTCACGAGAAACCGAATATTTTGGTCGTCCATATTTAAGGTTGTTTGTTTGGAAAATTAACGGTCGGACGATGGCGAGCATGATGTCATATGGTCACCCGGACGGCAATATAGACCTACGGTACCGGGTGGGTAAGGGCGGATGTTTATTACTCAGGACCGGATTATCAGAAAACGAAGATGGTGACAGAGAAATAATAACAGTATGGAGTGAGGATAACAAGCATCAAACATGAACCGGAGACGAAATGAAGATAAAAGTTTAAGGAAAGACACAAGCTATGCGCACTACAAGTATGAGTTATTTCATTTCTCTAGCATTAAGTTTATATGCGTCCGTACCTATGGTATTCAAGATGATACGTGTTCTATAACACAAGTCTAAAGCCACATCAACGTGAAAACTATACTTAAACAGACAGCATAAGCAACAGGATGTACTGCTGCAGCAGCAGTTTAATTACGACTTTAGTGCGATGTTACTAATAAAGAATTCTACGAATCTTCACACTGATGGGACTGAAAATTCAGAACGCCACACAGGAAGTCTAATATCTTTAGCTCATACTCTCTGAGTATAATGAAGAATCCCAAAGAGCATTTTTCTAGAGAAACAAAATGTGTCTGAGAGAATGGCATTTAACAGTTAAATGATCATCATACCAGAGTTCACTTGATGTGTTAAATGTGAGTGAATAAAATCTATAACTATGCGATTTTCTCATCTAACTTCCCTGGGAAATGACTTCATTTTCAGATACATACATACATCCTGCAGCTGAAATTAAAATACTTTAGCATTTTGTATATTTTACATCCAGCATTGCTACTTTTCTCTTTCTACTGTCAACCTATTTTTCGCAATGATTTTCCAGCACTTTCAAGACCACTTATTTTAATCAATGCAATACAGACAATGGGCGCAGATTTATAGCTTAACTAACGCTCAACAATATGCAATAATAATAGCATAATAAAGACCATAGATTAGACTTCTTTCGTTTTCATTCAAGAGCAGATTATGTTTAGTGAAAAATCAAATTAATGAGAAAATGAATATATCTGTACTTGGAAGCGAAAATATGCTAGAATAATTTATCGTGAGATAGTGCAATTACCCTCTCTCAGTGTATACCACAGCTTCAAGTTAAAATAGTACCAGGATATAAATAACGATATGAAAATGAGCGGACCTCTAGCTTATATACCAATGAATTGAAACTCAACAAACACTAAATATCGACCAGAATGAAATAAATCTAAAGTAAATACTGGAGTAGCAATAAAATTAAGCCCACACGAAGACGTATCCTCCCAGTGTGGGCTTTCTCGTCTTAAAGTGGCCCCTAACGAAACCATACCTAAATTATACGGCCCAGCGACAACCACGGAATGGATTGCTAACACTATGGGTTGTGTGTGACGCCCAGGATCTTCTCCGGTATCTGGGAGCTCAACAAATTTATTGTGAAACCCGACCAATGGGTTGAAATTAAGTGGAGGTGATAAATCCCTTCCGGAATGTTATTTCAGATGGACCACAAAATGCCCATATTCTTCACACACACACACACTGTGCCGTGTGCACAAAGCCTTCCCAGAAGACGGTGTTACCATGTTTAATTTCTCTAAAATATATATCATTTCCAGGAGAGCGGTTCAGAATGGGCGGTGCGCTAAAGCAGAGAATCGCCAGTAAGGCACAACTGTGGTTTTCGAGTCAAGCAGGTGGGTTGGACGGTGGCCTACCATTGGTCAGCCAGGGCAACCGCGCACGCCAATAGCAACAGCTTTTGAAGTCCCTGTCTCTCCCTTGCAATCACCAGCGCGTTCGCATCGCCAAAAATAAACTTAATTAATGAAGTTTCAGGAGTATGGTATATATACATCTGTTGAGGATGGGAGATAGGGAGGAAGTAGAGACGGTACACCAGCCAAGATGGAGTCATAAAGGAGGAAGCGAGGCTAGGCTGCTGGTGGTGGTGGCCGCCACGTGGTTTTCAGGTGGAGGGGACTTGGTGGTGGTGGTGGTGGTGGCAGGAGACGCGTGGGATACCAACTTCTCACCAAATTTCGTTTTCCCAAAATTTAGTGATCGATTGCGGCAGAGGGATCGTCAAATGGGATTAAGCAGAGATACGCAACGTATGTGCGTGTGTGTGTGTTTTATTTTATATATATATAATTCCTTTGACATTTAAGCCACAAAAACACCCAAGGAGGGAATGTGAAAGTAGAACTTTCTATGAAATCTGTGCCGAGTTAACAAATATTTTTGTTGTCTAACTGTCATCTCGGTTCGTTTCTCTCTCTCTCTCTCTCTCTCTCTCTCTCTCTCTCTCTCTCTCTCTCTCTCTCTCCCCGCTCCCTAAGCCCAGCCATTGACGGGAAATCCAACACTTCCACACCGACTGACGCGAAGACGGATGGTAGTGCTCCTCTCTGCCGCACCGCCACCGATACCGCGCACCCCACCACCCGTGCTCACAGTGCACTACCCGACACCATTTTCCTTAATTCTATTCATGATTTATTCAAACTGAATTTTTGCTCCATACATTTGGCATGAATCATATGAAGTCTGGGTTAATAACTACATATATCTAATGACAAATCATATCCATTGATTCAGGAAGGTGCACTGCACAGCTTTTGGTTTATCGGACATTTAACGCTAACCAACAACATATTGACAATATCTTGGTACAAATGCTTTGAAAATCTGCGGTGAGGAGCTGCCATGCAGTAGGCCTCAGCTTTGCCTTATGGGTAAATGACAACAGCGGCTGCCTCATGAGTTTTACGTGAGGCTTCAAAGTAGAGGGCGGGTATGTGTTACCTATTTATGGTCGTGGATCATTTGAGGGGTGGTCCCCGGGCGATGGCTTCTCTGACATTGTTACCTTTACTCTCTGTCAAGCATTGCAAGGATGTTTATGAGGTGATCTCTGGGTTAAATACACTTCAAAATATTACTGGATTTAGCGAAGAATTTTTTTTCTTTTAATTTCTTCGTATGAAAATGAGACATCCATTCCGATCACCTATAAACCTCGGCTCCGAAAAATATGTTCATACTGTGTAAGTTATTATCCTTGGAGTAAATGTATACGCTACACTCCCATTGGTCATTTACCACTGACCTTATCTGTTTACACTTGGGGAAAGTTTTATTGATCGGCAATCACTAAAGAGCGAAATATAGTGAAATTAATGAGAAAAAAGAAAAATACTATAAGTACCAAATACGACCAAACGACATCATCACTGCCTTACTTATACTCCCATTCAGTGATCTCCCTTTCTACAGCCATCTGTACATACTTTATGCTTAAACATTTGACGTTGGCTCTACTCAGTCAAGGGTCAGCCTTCTAAGGTATTCATAAGTGGTGAGTGTACGTAAAATGCATTTCAGTACAACATACAAGAAATATCGTAAAATGCATTTCAGTACAACATACAAGAAATATCGTAAAATGCATTTCAGTACAACATACAAGAAATATCAATGGAGTAAATATATTTCGTACAAGGTTTTCACTGTCAAAATATTAAAACAGCAATGAAGAAACTTATAATAATGTGTGACGATCATGTTTCATCTGGAGATTGTACTGCATTCTGCCCAATGCACCCCGATGGTCAACATGCCAGGATCAAGACATATTTACCTTACACATCCCAACAGCTGCCTATGACATAACGCAAGATCCGTGAGCTTTACGTCAAGACATGTTTCCAGTGAAATGGTCATCAGTAATCGAAAAAGTATACCAACATTTTCCTGATGGAAATAATGGCCAACTGTCAACCTGGGGTAGTTCCTGAAGCCTCTCTTCCGGGGTTGGGCGTCAGGGATCTGTTGGTGTGGTGGGTGAGGAGGGGTGGTGGTGCCCCGCCGCTGGTGCTAGGGCCGAGCTGTACTGGCCAACTCTTATCTTTAAAATCCTTAGGTTCTGAGACGGTGGCTCCTGGCCAAGGGTAAGATGCGTACAGAGAAACTATAACGAGATTTGATAGTAATATAGGAATAAACTTATTTATCTATTCTTTTAAATACATATAACTGCAATTTAAAATAAATTTGAGAGATATTCTTTTCATAATCTTATCAATTTGGTTCTAAAGTGCAACCCATTATGAGACCAACTCCTGACTGATTTCAGTTCTTATCATTCCAGTAACAAAGTGACTGATGACGCGGGCACACTAACTAAGTTCCAGTGCACCCAGCCACTTTACGATAGTGGTGTGCTTTAAGAGACGGGGCTTCGCCTAAATAACTGCACAAACATGGCATCTTCGGAGCAAAATAACTTCCAGAGGTCGTTGTTTAGTTCACAAAAAAATACGAATACAACCTACTAAATTATCTTCCAGGAAAAAAATAAACCTATCGGAGTTTTCGTGGCACGATCCGGTGACCTAAAAACAGGACACAAAATCCCGAGGTCCCTGGCAAGTACGGACAACGTGCAGAACTGTGGAGAACGACCTGTTGAGGGCGGTGCACACTATACCCACCCATATTAGACTTCACCAATCGAATCGCAATTAAAAGAAAAAAAAAAAAAAGCCAATGACACATACATACCTGTCCGACCAAGACAAAACTAATTAAGATGTAATTATATATGCATGGATAATAATGATGTCTCTGGAGAGACAAACACTACCTCGCAGTGAATCGATTATGGTAATTTCAGGTCATAAAGCACGAGTCTTATAGCGGGGAAAAAAAAAAAGCTGAGCTAGTCAGTGAGTCACTGCGTAAAAAGTATAAATAAGGGTCTTCACATCTGCTGAGTTTTTGTCACAGGACCTGCAGGAGTCCCATGGTGTGTGGCTGTTTACCCTTATACCCACGTGAGCATATCAAGGCCGCGTGTGAAAAAAAGAAGTTCTGAACCGTCGCGCGTCCCAGTTATCATCTTAGTCAGGTTCATTTGTGACTGCACGAGAAATTCTGGTCTGAAGATGGGTGTGAAAATTATCGCATGTAATCACACTAGCTGTCAGTCTCTCTGTCAGAATGCTACAAACCCCACCACTCAGAAATATGTATTAGAACAGGTTCCTCTCTTACCCTGAAATATATCAATTTCCAACCGAATGCACTAATTTTAGTCGCTAATAAGTTTAAAGAAATCGTCCTAACGTTGATCTCAACCATTCACTTCATAAAACTAATGCTAATACTAATACTAATAATAATAATAACAACAATACTACTTCCAATACAACTACCACTACTGCTACTACTACTAATAATAATAATATTAATAATAATAATGATGATAATAATGATAATAATAGTAATAACAATAATAATAATTAAACAATTCTGGACGCAAGAAAATTAACTAACATCCTAGTTATGACTAACCGTCTGGCTGGTTTAGGAGATGGCGACCATCTTGCTCTCTACTGGCATCAAAACAGCAGTCTCCCCGCAGCACTTAACAACTACAACGCATCGCGAATGATCGATTCTTCCTGCTTGAGTCATCGCTGATGACTTATACTAACGTCCAATATGGCCCTGCCCCTACGGAAGGATGATCCAATTAGAGACACTTCCTTCAAATACTCCGTCTCCTTCCTCACTTCACAAATTGCAGCTGAATTACACTCACCCAACGACTGAACTAGGCGCACCCTTTGGTAATGAACCCCTCGAGCACGATGATGCGAACCTTGGTTGCAATGGCCTGGCCTTTGACCTGACCCGTAAGAGCCAGGTTATTATTCCTCAGGACAATACCGTCGTGCTCTAGAGGCAAGCAGGTCTCACGGATTTCCTAAGCGTATCTAGATATGATACAGGATTTAATTAAGACCGCACCCGATCTTCCTAGCGCCCTGGCTGCCTCTGTCCCTCTAGAATCCTCCATCCTCCTACAAAGGCTTCTGCTTCGTCCTGCGTCAAGACTAGTCCCTCTTCAGGAAACCCTGAACTTAAGTGGCAACCTGCGTGTGGTTGCTGGGAGCGAGGACGTTACGAATGGTTCCTGGTTCAGCATGCACGGTGTGATTACCTTCTCTCCCGGACAAATGCGAGCACGAAACAAACTGAGCAGCTGGCTCACGTCCTGTAGTGCCGGAGGTAACGGCACGACCAGCAGACGGCGTCCGGAGCCATACCGATCACCACAATAAAAATGATATTGTTACCTCCACAGGAAAGTAACGATAAAGACAATTCCTTTGAATGGAGCGTCGTCGTTCTCTTTCTTTTATTTTAGGTCCAAAAGGCTTGGTGGTAAGCTATGGACACGTAAGACCCCAATCAAAAATAAATACAGTCATCTTCCTGTAAAGTTATCAGACGTGTAAAGTGCGGATGTATCAGAGGATAGTTGTCTCAGTGTGGAATGCTTGGCCTGAAGGAACGCTTCGCTCTTTTCATCTTGAGAACTTCTGTAAAAAAACAAACTCCACCAACCCGTTACGTTGCTAACTGGGAATGCCTGATGACACGTACGAAGCAAGCAGACCTAAAACGGGTGTGGCAACACTGTGGCATGATGACTTAGTGTTAGATAAACACAGCCAATACTGTGTCTGGCCGAATCCAGATCAGTTGTTCTTGTCGGCGACAAGAGTGGACATTACCTAACCATGAATCAACAGGCCTCGCTTCTCAAGTGGCAGCAGCACTCCGAGGTGCTTGGCCAAGTTCCGAGGCTTATTCACTTCTATTACAATTCTAACCTCTTGGGTTTTTGTGTTTTTCCTGTCTTGTTTTTTCTGGGGGAGCTGATGATTACTGGGATACGCTCAGGAGGTTTACATGCTCCGGAAAGATAAATAACCTTCTACACTTGTTCGAACACTCGGGTGTTTGCGGGACACCACCTAAGTAGCTTGCCAACTTCCTTCGTAAAATAACAAGTAATGCTCCTGTAGGTGTCATGACATTATCTATGGAGTAAAAGAGTTCTTCAGGAATCATGCTCTACCTGTTCTGCATGAATGACATTATTTGCCTCTGTTAACAAGTTGGGCTCTATCTCTTCACCAATAAAAACGGCCACCTAATGTTCTTCTGCCGCTGGGCCTCAGTACCTGATGCACGCCAGTGTACGGATCTGGCTGTAACAAACAGGACGTCTTCAGTTTCACAAAGTCATCGTAATGGTATTCCGTAACAAGAAAAAAAATCTAGCTGAAAGCTTTGATTTCTTTGCTGTGCTTAGTCGAAACCGTTTTCCAAACACCAGATTCTTAAGCTTTCAGATCGAAGGGTTAACCAAAGCGGAAATCACTCCCTGTACGCCGAACGTAAAACAGCGGAAAGGTGTGGAATATTGCTTCACACTCCTGACCTGACAGAGAAGGCCAGTCGCTCCATATATCACTCGCTTGTCTTCCCACAACCAACTTTACACAATGGGTGATTTCGCTACATCCGGTTGTCCCACGTCTCCAAACGGGCAATCACACTAATCGAAGGTATGTCGTTCATCACTCACACTTACCCCATGATTAGGTAATGATTTCCCTTCCGCCGACTCAAATATACTCCTACGAAAAAGCTACACGAGCAGGACCCAACGATGAAACAGTAGACTGCAATTACGACGCCACAAAGCCAGAGGAAAACTCGTGATATACCAAGCACGGAAAAGTCTTTATCAGGGAGATCCATCACGCACCCGGGGCAGTGTTCTGCTGGGACATTTCACCCATCACTTTAAGGATGCCAGACCGATATCTCATTTCAGATCAGCGAGTAAGAAAGGTATCCCGTACAGCTATCCTAAAATGTCATTACCTTGTATTACCATAAAAATGAATATGTGTTCTTATATAACTATGACTTCCTTAATACTCTCAGCCATTTAAACTTGTCTTAACTAGTTTTTATGATGTGGTTACCTTCACCCACGACTTCTGACAAACATTTTCAAATACAGCCACAAATCATGAATATGTGCTCTATGAATACTCGGAAGCAGCCATACCCACTGTTTCGTGTTAGCATGACCAGATATTCTCTCTAATAAAAATAATCCACAAGATCTGCAACTCGACGCATTAAATACCTCCAAATCTGCTGACCAATGGTCCACTTTCTAATGCCAGTGATACCATATGGGGGCCTGCAAATGTTACCAAGGGTGAATCTGTTCACCTTGACACCTGCTCGTGAGTTACGATGGTTAATAGTCAGTCCCCAAGGCTTTACGACTATGGACCGACTATGAACTACGGGTTCTTCTCGATACAAACATCTGCAAGCTGAACTGCGAGTGAGGACAACGCCTTTGGCGTGATCTTGCTGTTTACTCCAGCACTCGCCATGACCTCATCCCAGCCTTCGGCGCTCAAGGCAACAGTTTAGGGTTGAACGATTTCTGCTGTAAAAGAGTCACTACCTCAGCTTCAAGTATTTGGTCACTGTTGTAAAGGAATCACAAACCAAGCTTCCAGCAACGCCTCAACTTTTCGGCGAATAAGTGGTTCTTCTCTCTTTTTCAGATCCAATGGAAATATAAGTCAGATCTTCATGTAGTACCCAAAAAAGTCACTCGACGGCACAAAATTACATAAAATGTGGATATGAGGCTCACCCTCGACCAGAAAGTTAATGTATTCATCTACCCAAGAGAGAGAGTTGGATTCCTTGAATAGCAAACTAACGTTGGAGTGGATTAATCGACTTGTTTCACTTCTATACAGAATTAATCTCTTACATTAACAAGACATTGTCTTGAGTAAACCAGCCTCACGTTTTCACGGATCTTTTCGCTCCGGTGATCTTGCTGTAGTGAACAATTTGGACTAATGAGTGCAAATTTTTTTTTTACTTGCTTATTTCCACTAAGGTTAATAGCCCATAATTGACAGCTACGGTTGAGCTTTATCAAACGCTCTCGTTGTTTATTGTCCACATGAATACTGTTCCTGTGCCTTTGCACCTATACAACAACGAGACCACAAAGTGACTTAGTTAACTGATGACTCGATGATGCTAGTTAGCTGTATAACCTCACTGGCTTCAAGAGAGTAAACTAGGTATTTCCTTGAGTGGACATTACCGTACGGGAGTCAGAGTTGGACTGTATGAAATGTAACAGAAGAGAGAGTTGTCATCTTACCATAATGCGACAGACAAACTGGGGTCCCACCTGAATGTTACAGATATTACTAGTTGATCTGTGTGTACAGACTACGGTTACTTGATCATTCGAATGACAGTATAAACTGTATTCTCAAGTATCGTGTACCTCTGTATTTCTCTGTATCTGCCGCTCTTTAACATATTTTGTGCCAAAGGATTTTGAAGATAAGGCTAAGACCAACTCTGGGTATACTTTACGCTGATGGTGATACATAGGCTGTTTAGTTTCATTACTTCCAAATCTACAGCCTGTGTGGCCGCAGCAAAAAAATATAAACATCATCCCAATCTTCCAAGACCTCTCCAGGAGGAATAACAGAAGAACATTTCAAGAAGAACATGAACAAATCAATAGAACAAGGTTTCTTTGCCTGACCCAACACCATCAGAGGCACAAGGTCATATACACCAGACCCAACAGCACCGGAGGAACCCATATGGTGGCCAAACCCAGCCTCGCATGCACTCAAGTCCAAACTTCGGTCCGAGATTGCTGCTCTTATATTTGGTACAGTTATAAATGGAGGTCTTGGTAAGTACACGAAAGCTTGAGAAGATGTGCTTTTATTTCCCCTGTGAGTCTTGGAGGTTCTGTCTACCCTACGGTACCAGTGCGGATCAACCAGTAGCAGGGAAAGGATGGACTCCTCCAGAGTTAGAATTTGTAGAAGAGATTGTACTCCAGACGGTACGGCGAGGGGCGTTACCACAGTAGGCGCAGTCCGCTAAAACACACACACACACACACACAAGCATATATATATATATACATACATATATATA
>JAYMFT010111832.1:0-13490 GCA_038088735.1 Panulirus argus | reverse complement strand
GTAGATGCATGGTATTACTAATTCCTGAAGTACAGCCATGGTACTACCACCTCTAAGGTAGATCTATAGAACTACCAACTCCTGAATGAGATCCATGGTATTACCAACTCCTGAAGTATGTCCAAGGTACTACCAACTCGTGAAGTAGATCCATAGTACTACCACCCCTGAGGTAGCACCATGCTACTACTAACTCCTGAAGTAGATTCATGGTACTACGAACACCTGAAGTAGATCAATGGTACTACCAACTCCTGAAGTACATCCATGGTACTACCAACTCCTGAAGTAGATCTATGGTACTACAAGCTCCTGAAGTAGATCCAGAGGACTACCAGCTTCTGAAGTAGATCCATGGTACAACTAACTCCTGAAGAAGATCCATGGTACTACGAACTCTTGAAGTAGATCCATGGTTCTACCATCTCCTGAAGTAGTTCTATGGTATTACTACCGCTAAAGTAGATCCATGCTCCTACCAATTCCTAAAGTAGATCTACGGTACTACAAGCTCCGGAAGGAGATCCACAGAAGTACCAGCTTCTGAAGTAGATCCATTGTACTACCAACTCCTGAAGAAGATATATGGTACTATTACCCCAGAAGTAGATCTCTGGTACTACCAACCCATGAAGTAGTTCAATGCTATTACCATCCCTGAAGTAGATCCATGGTACTACCAACTCCAGAAGTAGATCTGTGTTATTACGACCGCTGAAGTGGATCCATGGTATTACCAATTCCTGAAGTAGACCCATGGTACTACCAACACCTGAAGTACATCCATGGTACTATGAACTTCTGAAGTAGATCAAAGGCACTACCAACTCCTGAAGTAGATCTATGGTACTACCAGCTCCTAAAGTAGATCCAGAGAACTACCAACTTCTAAAGTAGATCCATGGTACTATCAACTCCTGAAGTAGATCAATAGTACTACCAGCTCCTGAAGTACATCCATGGTACTACCTACTCCTGAAGTAGATCCATGGTGCTAAAAGCTCCTGAAGTAGATCAAGAGGACTACCAACTTCTGAAGTAGATCCATTGTACTAGCAACTCCTGAAGTGGATCTATATTATTACCACCGCTGAAGTAGATCTATGCTACTACCAACTCCTAATGTACATCTATGGTATAACCAGCTCCTAAAGTAGATCCAGAGAACTACCAACTTCTAAAGTAGATCCACGGTACTATCAACTCCTGAAGTAGATCAATGATACTACCAACTCCTGAAGTACATCCATGGTAATACCAACTCCTGAAGTAGATGCATGGTACTAAGAGCTCCTGAAGTAGATCCAGAGGACTACCAACTTCTGAAGTAGATCCATGGTACGAGCAACTCCTGAAGTAGATCTGTATTATTACCAACGCTGAGGTAGATCTATGGTAGTACCAATTCCTAAAGTAGATCTATGGTACTACAAGCTCCTGAAGTAGATCTAGAGGACTACCAACTTTTTAAGTAGATCCATAGTACTACCAAGTCCTGAAGTAGATATATGGTACTATCACCCCCTGAAGTAGATCTCTGGTACTACCAACCTATAAAGTAGATCAATGCTATTACCACCCCTGAAGTAGATCTATGGTACAACGAACTCCAGATGTGGATCTGTGTTATTACCACCGCTGAAGTAGATCCATTTTACTACCAATTCCTAAAGTAGACCCATGGTACTACCAACACCTGAAGTACATCCATGGTACTATGAACTCCTAAAGTAGATCAATGGCTCTACCAACTCCTGAAGTCGATCTATGGTACTACCAGCTCCTAAAGTAGAACCAGAGAACTACCAACTTCTAAAGTAGATCCAGGTTACTACCAAATACTGAAGTAGATCCATGGTAATATCACCCCAGAAGCAGATCTATGGTACTACGAACTTCTGAAATAGATCTATGTTATTACCACCACTGAAGTAGATGCATGGTTGTACCATCTTCTGAAGTAGATCCATGGCACTACCAACCACAAAGCAGATCTCTGATAGTAACAACTACTGAAATAGATCTGTGTTATTACCTCCACTGAAATAGATGGCTGGGACTTCGAACTTCTGAATTAGATCTATGTTTTTACCACGGCTGAAGTAGATCCATGGAACTACCAACTTCTGAAGTAGATCATTAGTACTACCAACTTCTGAAGTAGATCCATGGTATTAGCGCCTCTGAAGTAGATCAATGGTACCACCAACTCCTGAAATAGATCTATGTTATTACTGCCGCTGAAGTAGAATCATGGTACTACCATCTCCTGAGGTAGATACATGGTACTACCAGCTCAAAAAGTAGATCCTTGGTACTACCACCCCTGAGGGAGAAATATGGTACTGCCAGCTCATGAAGTAGATCCATAGTACTACCAACTCTTGAAGTAGATGGATGGTATTACTAATTCCTGAAGTACAGCCATGGTACTACCACCTCTAAGGTAGATCCATAGTACTACCAACTCCTGAATGAGATCCATGGTATTACCATCACCATAAGTAGGTCCATGATACTACCAACACCTAAAGTAGATCCATGGTACTACCACCCCTGAGGTAGCTCCATGGTACTACTAACTCCTGAAGTAGATCCATTGTACTACAAACACCTGTAGTAGATCAATGGTACTACCAACTCCTGAAGTACATCCACGGTACTACCAACTCCTGAAGTAGATCTATGGGACTACAAGCTCCTGAAGTAGATCCAGAGGACTACCAAGTTCTGAAGTAGATCCATGGTACTACTAACTCCTGAAAATGATCCATGGTACTACGAACTCCTGAAGTAGATCCATGGTACTATCAACTCCTGAAGTAGATCTATGTTATTACCACCTCTGAAGTATATCCATGCTACTACCAATTCCTAAAGTAGATCTATGGTACTACAAGATTCTAAAGGAGATCCATAGGACTACCAACTTCTGAAGTAGATCCATGGTAGTACCAACTCCTGAAGTAGATATGTGGTATTATCACCCCTGAGGTAGATCTTTGGTACTATCAACCCCTGAAGTAGATCAATGTTATTACCACCCCTCAAGTACATCCATAGTACTACCAACCCCAGAAGTAGATCTGTGTTATTACCACCGCTGAAGTAGATCCATAGTACTACCAATTCCTGAAGTTGACGCATGGTACTACCAACACCTGAAGTACATCCTTGGAACTCAGAACTTCTGAAGTAGATCAATGGCACTACCAACTCCTGAAGTAGCTCTATGGTACTACCATTTCCTAAAGAAGATCTAGAGAACTACCAACTTCTAAAGTAGATCCATGGGACTACCAACTCCTGAAGTAGATCAATGGTACTACCAACTACTGAAGTACATCCATGGTACTACCTACTCCTGAAGTAGATCCATGGTACTAAAAGCTCGTGAAGTCGATATAGAGGACTACCAATTTCTGAAGTAGATCCATGGTACTAGCAACTCCTGAAGTAGATCTATATTATTACCACCGCTGAAGTAGATCTATGCTACTGCCAATTCCTAAAGTAGATCTATGGTACTACAAGCTCCTGAAGTAGATCCAGAGGACTACCAACTTCTGAAGTAGATCCATGGAACTACCAACTCCTAAAGTAGATATATGGTACTATCCCCCCTGAAGTAGATCTCTGGTACTAACAACCCCTGAAGTATATCAATGCCATTACCACTCCTGAAGTAGATCCATGGTACTACCAACTCCAGAGTAGATCTTTCTTATTACCACTGCGAAAGTAGATCCATGGTACTACCAATTCCTGAAGTAGACCCATGGTACTACCAACACCTGAAGTGCATCTATGGAACTACGAACTCCTGAAGTAGATCAATGGCACAACCAACTCTTAAAGTAGACCTATGGTACTACCAGATCCTAAAGAAGATCCAGAGAACCACCAACTTCTAAAGTAGATCCATGGTACTACCAACTCCTGAAGTAGATCAATAGTACTACCAACTCCTGAAGTACATCCATGGTACTACCAACTCCTGAAGTAGATCCATGGTACAAAGAGCTCCTGAAGTAGATCAAGAGGACTACCAACATCTGAAGTAGATCCATGGTACTAGCAACTCCTAAAGTAGATCTATATTATTACCATCGCTCAAGTAGATCTGTGCTACTACCAATTCCTAAAGTAGATCTATGATACTACAAGCTCCTGAAGTAGATCCAGAGGACTACCAACTTTGAAGTAGATCCATGGTACTACCAACTCCTTAAGTAGATATATGTTACTATCACCCCTGAAGTAGATCTCTGGCACTACCAACCCCTGAAGTAGATCAATGCTATTACCACCCCTGAAGTAGATGAATGATATTACCAACTCTAGGTGTAGATCTGTTTTATTACCACAGCTGAAGTAGGTCCATGGTGTTACCAATTCTTGAAGTAGACCCATGGTACTACCAACACCTGAAGTACATCCATGGTACTACGAACTCCTGAAGCAGATCAATAGCACTACTAACTCCTGAAGTAGATCTATGGTACTACCAACTCCTAAAGTAGATCCAGAGGACTACCAACTTCTAAAGTAGATCCATGTTACTACCATCTCCTGAAGTAGATCAATGGTACTACCAACTCCTGAAGTACATCCATGGCACTACCAACTCCTGAAGTAGAGCCATGGCACTAAAAGGTCCTGAAGTAGATCCAGAGGACTACCAACTTCTGAAGTAGATCCATGGTACTAGCAACTCCTGAAGTAGATCTATATAAGTACCACCGCTGAAGTAGATCTATGCTACTACCAATTCCTAAAGTAGATCTATGGTATTATAAGCTCATGAAGTAGATCACGAGGACTACCAACTTCTGAAGTAGATACATGGAACTACCATCTCATGAATTAGATATATGGTACTATCACCCTTGAAGTAGATCTCTGGTACTACCAACCCCTGATGTAGATCAATGCTATTACCACCCCTGAAGTAGATCCATGGTACTACCAACTGCAGGTGTAGATCTGTGTTATTACCAACGCTGAAGTAGATCCATGGTACTACCAATTCCTGAAGTAGACCCATGGTACTACCAACACCTGAAGTACATCCTGGTACTACGAACTCCTGAAGTGGATCAATGGCACTACCAACTCCTAAAGTAGAAATATGGTACTACCAGCTCCTAAAGTAGAGTCAGAGAACTACCAACTTTTTAAGTAGATCCATGGTACTACCAACCCCTGAAGTAGATCCGTGGTACTACCATCTTCGAAGCAGATCTATGGTACCACCAACTTCTGAAATAGATCTATGTTATTACCACTACTGAAGTAGATGCATGGTTGTACCAACTCCTGAAGTAGATGCATGGTACTACCAACCCCATAGCAGATCTATGATACTACCAAATACTGAAATAGATTTATGTTATTACCTCCACTGAAGTAGATGACTGGGACTACGAACTTCTAAAGTAGATGTATGTTATTACCACTGCTGAAGTAGATCCATGGTACTACCTACTCCTGAAGTAAATCCATGTTACTACCATCCCCGAAGCAGATCTATGGTACTACCAAGTTCTAATATAGATCTATGTTATTACCACCACTGAAGTAGATGCATGATTGTACCAACTCCTAAAGTAGATCCATGGTACTACCAACCCCAAAGCAGATCTATGGTACCACCAACTACTGAAATAAATTTATGTTATTAGCTCCACTGAAGTAGATAACTGGGACTATGAACTTCTAAAGTAGATCTATGTTATTACCACCGCTGAAGTAGATTATTGGTACTACCATCTCCTGAAGTAGATCCATGGTATTACTACCCCTAAAGTAGATCAATGGTAACACCAATTCCTGAAATAGATCTATGTTATTACCGCCGCTGAAGTAGATCCAAGGTACTACCAACTCCTGAAGTATATGTATGGTATTACCATCGCTGAAGTAGGACCATGGTACTACCAACTCCTGAGGTAGATATATGGTACTACCAACTCATGAAGTAGATCCTTTCTACTACCACCCCTGAGGAAGATATATGGTACTGCCAGCTCCTGAAGTAGATCCACAGTACTACCAACTCCTGAAGTAGAAGGCATGATACTACAAATTCCTGAAGTAGAGGCATGGTACTACCATCTCTAGGGTAGATCCATAGTACTACCAACTCCTGAATGAGATCCATGGTCTTACCAACTCCTGAAGTAGGTACATGGTACTATCAACTCCTGAAGTAGATCCATGGTACTACCACCCCTGAGGTAGCTACATGATACTACTAACTCCTGAAGTACATCCATGGTACTACCAACACCTAAAGTAGATCAATGGTACTACTAACTCCTGAAGTATATCCACGGTACTACCAACTACTGAAGTAGATCCATGATTCTACAAGCTTCTGAAGTAGATCCAGAGGACTACCAAGTTCTGAAGTAGATCCATGGTACTACTAACTCCTAAAAAAGGTCCATGTTACTACAAACTCCTGAAATAGATCCATGGTACTACCAACTCCTGAAGTAGATCAATGTTATTACCACCGCTGAAGTAGATCCATGCTACTACTAATTCCTAAAGTAGATCTATGGTACTACAAGCTCCTGAAGTAGATCCAGAGGACTACAAGCTTCTGAAATAGATCCATGGTAGTACCAACTCCTGAAGTAGATATATGGTACTATCACCCCTGAAGCAGATCTCTGGTACTACCAACTCCTGAAGTAGATCAATGCTATTACCACCACTTAAGTAGATCCATGGTACTACCAACTCCAGAAGTAGATCTGTGTTATTACCACCGCTGAGGTAGATCCATGGTACTACCAATTCCTGAAGTAGACCCATGGTACTACCAACACCTGAATTATATCCATGGTATTACGAACTCCTGAAGTATATTACGAACTCCTGAAGTAGATCTATGGTAGCACCAGCTCCTAAAGTAGATCCAGAGAACTACCAACTTCTAAAGTAGATCCATGGTATTACCAACTCCTGAAGTAGATCAATGGTACTATCAACTTCTGAAGTACATCCATGGTACTACCAACTCCTGAAGTATATTCATGGTACTACAAGCTCCTAAAGAAGATCCAGAGGACTACCAACTTCTGAAGTAGATCCATGATACTAGCAACTCCTGAAGTAGATATATATTATTACCACTGCCGAAGTTGATCTATGCTACTACCAATTCCTAAAGTAGATCTATGGTACTACAAGCTCCTGGAGTAGATCCAGAGGACTACCATCTTCTGAAGTAGATCTATGGTACTACCAACTCCTGAAGTAGATATATGGTACTATCACCCCTGAAGTAGATCTCTGGTACTACCAACCCCTGAAGTAGGTCAATGCTATTACCACCCCTGAAGTAGATCCATGGTACTACCAACTCCATAAGTAGATCTGTGTTATTAACACCACTGAAGTAGATCTATGGTACTACTAATTCCTGAAGTAGACCCATGGTACTACCAAAACCTGAAGTCCATCCATGGTAATACGAACTCCTGAAGTAGGTCAATGGCACTACCAACTCCTGAAGTACATCTATGGTACTATCAGCTCCTAAAGTAGAGCCAGAGAACTACCAACTTCTAAAGCTGATCCATGGTACTACCAATTCCTTAAGTAGATGCATGGTACTACCACCCCCGAAGCAGATCTATGGTACTACGATCTTCTGAAATAGATCTATGTTATTACCACTGCTGAAGTAGATACATGGTTGTACAAACTCCTGAAGTAGATCCTTGGTACTACCAACTCCAAAGCAGATCTATAGTACTACCAACTACTGAAATACATCTATGTTATTACCTCCACTGAAGTATATGACAGGGACTACGAACTTCTGAAGTAGATCTATGTTATTACCACCGCTGATGTAGATCCATGGTACTACGAACTCCTGAAGTAGTTCCAGAAAAGTACCAACTTCTGAAGTAGATCATCAGTACTACCAACTCCTGAATTAGATCCATGGTATTACCACCCCTGAGGTAGATCAATGGTACTATGAACTCCTGAAATAGATCTATGTTATTACCACCGCTGAAGTAGATCCATGGTAGCAACAACTGCTGAAGTATATGTATGTTATTACCACCGCTGAAGTAGAACCATGGTATTACCAACTTCTGAGGTATATTCATGGTACTACCAGCTCATGAAGTAGATCACTGTTACTACCACCCCTGAGGAAGATGTATGGTACTGCCAGCTCCTGAAGTAGATCCATAGTACTACCAACTCCTGAAGTAGATGCATGGTACGACTAATTCCTGAAGTAGAGGCATGGTACTACCACCTCTAAGGTAGATCCATAGTACTACCAACTCCTGAATGAGATCCATGGTATTGCCAACTCCTGAAGTAGGTCCATGGTACTACTAATTCCTGAAGTAGATCCATGGTGCTACCACCCCTGAGGTAGCTCCATGGTACTACTAACTCTTGAAGTAGATCCATGGTACTACCAACACCTGAAGTAGATCAATGGTACTACCAACTCCTGAAGTACATCCATGGAATTACAAACTCCTGAAGTAGATCCATGGTACTAAATGCTCCTGAAGTAGATCCAGAGGACTACCAGCCTCCGAAGCAGATCCTTGGTACTACTAACTCCTGAAGAAGATCCATGTTACTACGAACTCCTGAAGTAGATCCATGGTACTACCAACTCCTGAAGTAGATCTATGTTATTACCACAGCTGAAGTAGATCCATGCTGTTACCAATTCCTAAAGTAGATCTATGGTACTACAAGCTCCTGAAGTATATCCAGAGGACTACCAACTTCTGAAGTAGATCAATGGTACTACCAACTCCTGAAGTAGATATATGGTACTATCACCCCTGAAGTAGATCTCTGATACCACCAACCCCTGAAGTAAATCAATGCTATTACCACCCCTGAAGTAGATCCATGGTACTACCAACTGCAGAAGTAGATCTGTGTTATTACCACCGCTGAAGTAAATCCATGGTACTACCAATTCCTGAAGTAGACCCATGTTACTACCAACATCTGAAGTACATCCATGGCACTACGAACTCCTGAAGTAGATCAATGGCACTACCAAGTCCTGAAGTAGATCTATGGTACTACCCGCTCCTAAAGTAGAGCCAGAGAACTACCAGCTTCTAAAGTAGATCCATAGTACTACCAACTCCTGAAGTAGATCCATGGTACTACCACCCCCGAAGCAGATCTATGGTACTACCAACTTCTGGAATAGATGTATGTTATTACCACCGCTGAAGTAGATGCATGGTTGTACCAACTCATGAAGTAGATCCATGGTACTACCAACTCCTGAAGTAGATGTATGTTATTACCACCGCTGAAGTAGATCCATGCTATTACCAGTTCCTAAAGTAGATCTATGGTACTACAAGCTCCTGAAGTAGATCCAGAGGACTACCATCATCTGAAGTAAATCCATGGTACTACCAACTCCTGAAGTAGATATATGGTACTACTTTCACCCCTGAAGTAGATCTCTGGTACTACCAACCCCCGAAGTAAATCAATGCTATTACCACCCCTTGAAGTAGATCCATGGTACTACCAACTCCATAAGTAGATCTGTGTTATTACCACCGCTGAAGTAGATCCATGGTACTACCAATTCCTGGAGTAGACCCATGGTACTACCAACACCTGAATTATATCCATGGTACTACGAACTCCTAAAGTAGATCAATGGCACTACCAAGTCCTGAAGCAGATCTATGGCACTACCAGCTCTTAAAGTAGAACCAGAGAACTACCAACTTCTAAAGTAGATCCATGGTAATACCAACTCCTGAAGTAGATCCATGGTACAACCACCCTCGAAGCAGATCTATGGTACTACCTACTTCTGAAACAGATCTATGTTATTACCACCGCTGAAGTAGATGCATGGTTGTACCAACTTCTGAAGTAGATCCATGGTACTACCAACCCCAAAGCAGATCTATGGTACTACCAACTACTGAAACAGATCTATGTTATTACCTCCACTGAAGTAGATGACTGGGACTACGAAGTTCTGAAGTAGGTGTATGTTAGCACCACCGCTGAAGTAGATCCATGGTGTTACCAACTCCTGAAGTAGATGCATGGCACTATTAGCTCCTGAAGTAGATCCAGAGGACTATCAGCTCCTGAAGTAGATCCATGGTACTACCACCCCTGAAGTAGATTTATGGTACTACCAGCTCCTGAAGTAGATCCATAATACTAGCAACTCCTGAAGTAGATCCATGGTACTATCAATTCATGAAGTAGAGCCATGGTACTACCACTTTTGAGGTAGATCCATAGTATTACCATCTCCTTAAGTAGATCCATGGTACTACCAACTCCTGAAGTATATCCATGGTACTACCACCCCTGAAGAACATCCATGGTACTTCCAACTCCTGAAGTGGATCCATGGTACTACCAACACCTGAAGTAGGTCCAAGGTACTACCAACTCTTGAGGTATATCCATGGTACTACCAATTCCTGAAGTAGATCCACGGTAATACGAACTCCTAAACTAGATCAAAGGTACTACCAACTCCTGAGGTAGATCCATGGTACTACCAATTCGAGAATTGGATCCATGATACTATCACCCTAAAGTAGATCTATGGTACTACCAACTCCTGAAGTACATCCATGGTTCTACCAACTCAAGTAGATCCATGGTGCTAACAACTCCTGAAGTAGGTCCATGGTACTACCAATTTCTGAAGAAGATTCATGGTGATATCTTCCCTGAGGTAGAATTATGGTACTACCAGCTCCTGAAGTAGATCCATGACACTACCAACTCCTGAGGTAGATCAATGGTACTACCAACTCCTGAAGTAGATCCACGTTCGCACAAATTACTGAAGTAGATCCATGGTACTACTAATTCCTGAAGTAAATCTATGGTACTACCAGCTCCTAAAGTAGATCGAGAGAACTACCAACTTCTGAAGTAGATCCATGGTACTACCAACTCCTGAAGTAGATCCATGGTACTACCACCCCGAAGCATGGTACAACCAACTCTTGAAGTAGATCCATGGTACTACCAATACCAGAAGTACATCTATGGTACTACGAACTTCTGAAGTAGGTCCATGGCACTACCAACTCCTGAAGTAAATCTATGGTACTACCAGCTCCTAAAGTAGATCGAGAGAACTACCAACTTCTGAAGTAGATTCATGGTACTACCAACTCCTGAAGTAGATCCATGGTACTACCACCCCCGAAGCAGTTCTATGGTACTACCAACTTCTGAAATAGATCTATGTTATTACCTCCGCTGAAGTAGATGCATGGTACTTCAACTACCGAAGTAGATCCATGGTACTACCACCCCTGAAGTAAATCCACGGTAATATCAGCTCATGAAGTAGATCCATAGTACTACCAACTCCTGAAGTAGATCCATGGTAATACCAACTCCTGAAGTAGATCCATGGTACTCCTAACTCCTGAAGTAGATCCATGGTACTACCAACTTCTGAAGTAGATCCATGGTACTACCACCCCTGAAGCAGGTCCATGGTATTATTAGCTCATGAAGTAGATCCATAGTACTACCAACTCCTGAAGTAGATCATGGTAATACCAACTCCTGAAGTAGATCCATGGTACTACTAGATCCTGAAGTAGATCCATGGTACTACCAACTTCTGAAGTAGATCCATGATCCTATCACCCCTGAAGTAGGTCCATGGTAATATCAGCTCATGAAGTAGATCCATAGTACTACCAACTCCTGAAGTAGATCCATGGTAATACCAACCCCTGAAGTAGATCCATGGTACTACCAACTCCTGATGTAGATCCATGGTACTACCAGCTCCTGAGGCAGATCCATAGTGCTATCAACTCCTGAAGTAGATTCATGGTACTACCAAGTACTGATTTAGATCCGTGGCACTACCAACTCCTGAATTAGATTTATGGTACTACCAGCTCCTGAAGTAGATCCATGGTAATACCAACTCCTGAAGTAGATCCATGGTACTACTAACTTCTGAAGAAGATCTAAGTTCTGAAGGATATCTATGATACACCCAGCTCCTGAATTACACGCTGAATTAGTAAAGTAACACCTTTACGGTTTTTTATAAGATTTATTGTCGATAATCTGATCAATCGATATTTGCTACAAAATATCCGCCATATGAGAGGTTTAAGGACATGACACAAATATCCTTATCATGCGTCGTAGGAACAGACAGACAGACACAACCCAGAGAGAGAGAGAGAGAGAGAGAGAGAGAGAGAGAGAGAGAGATCCAGGAAAGAAACAATCTGATAAATGCTTCTATTGGCCACAGGGTTAAGGGGGTTTTATATATTGACTAGACAGTTACCCAGTTGCCTGAGCCGCAGACACACGCACACACACGGGCTTTCGTGGTGTAGCGGTGGTTAGAGTTGTTGACCATGAGTTTAACATAGACTCATGGGTTCGAATCCTGGGCGCGGCGGCAATCGGTCCACAGCAAACCCAGGTGTTCATCTTCAACTTGGCAACTGGCTTGGGTGAGTGTGTGTATGCGTATAAAACACCCATTGCATTAAAGACATTGTACATATATATAAGGTCAACAGAAGGGGCAACATGGGTGTAAAACTCTCCCCCCGTAACAGACAGACAGACAGACACACACACACACACACACACACACACGTCAGTTGCTTATACGACAGGTAATTATCATGGCAATGACACTGAATCAGTTAGCCAGTCATACAATAATTATCTTCCGGTGGTGAATGCGACACACTGCCCTTGGCATTCTCGTTAAGCCGTGAGCGCTGCATAGATGCCTCCCACGTGGGCCTGTCTCGTCTTCCTCGTCTTCTGGCGAATGAGAAAAATCCCCCTCCCGTCTCATCAATGCTTCTCTCTCTCTCTCTCTCTCTCTCTCTCTCTCTCATCTAACAAGAAAATCGCAGAAGCTCTTGAAGCTCATCTGTGTTATTGATAGATCTACGGCCCAGTAAATCTTTATCACATAAACTGATAAATCATTTTGCTTACGAGATTAATTTCGGAGGATATTTCAATACAATTTCAGAGATTATTTCAATATTGCTGCTCTTCAAAAACACCCAGAAACAGAGAAAAAAAAGAGATGATTATTAAATACTTGCAGGAAAATTGCTAACAACTGCTATGAAAGAATTACACACCATAATTTATATAGAATTACAGACTCCATAAATTTAAAGGAATAGTCAAAAGCCTAACTCATTTAATGTCTTCCTAAAGTATGAATATAAAAAAAACTACAATCAAGCCCCTATCACCCTCGTAATCTTTGTAATTTGATATCACACGTATCATTTTGGAATGATTCAAGTCATTCGGTACAAAAGCAAAGCTGATTATTTTTTTCCCCCCTCTTTTTCACTTTCAACGAAGTTTGTATCACAGCATTAATTTATCTTTTAACTACGTCCTTAGTCCAGGGATTTGTAGTATTTACAAAGGTTCTGAAATACATAAATTAT
>JAYMFT010111811.1:0-13490 GCA_038088735.1 Panulirus argus | reverse complement strand
ATATTATATGGTTGCGAGGCATGGGCTATAGATAGAGTTGTACGGAGGAGGGTGGATGTCTTGGAAATGAAATGTTTAAGAAAAATATGTGGTGTGAGATGGTTTGAACAAGAAGTAATGTAAGGGTAAGAGAGATGTGTGGTAATAAAAAGAGTATGTTTGAGAGAGCAGAAGAGGGTGTGTTGAAATGGTTTGGACATATGGAACAAATGGGTGAGGAAAGGTTGACAAAGAGGATATATTTGTCGGAGTTGGAGGGAGCAGGAAGAAATGGGAGACCAACTTGGAGGTGGAAGGATGGAGTGAAAGGGATTTTGAGCAGTCGGGGCCTGAACATGCAGGAGGGTGAATGGCATACACGGAATAGAGTGAAATGGAACGATGTGGTATACTGGGGTCAACGTGCTGTCAATGGACTGAACCATGGCATGTGAAAAATCTGGGGTAAACCATGGAAAGGTCTGTTGTGCCTAGATGTGGAAGGGAGCTGTGGTTCCGGTGCATTACACATGACAGCTAGAGACTGAGTGCAAGGGAATGTGGCTCTTTTTGTCTGTTTCCTGGCACTACCTCGCTAACACAGGGTGGTGATGCTATTTCCTGTGGGGTGGGATGGCATCAGGAATGGATGTGGGAGAGCAAGCATGAATATGTACATGTGTATGTGTATATTCATGTGTATGTATATGTATGTATATATGTACTTTTTGGTATGTATATATGTGTATTGTGCATATATGTGTGTATATGAGTGGATGTGTCTTTCATCGTCAGTTTCCTGGCACTACCTCGCTAAAGCAGGAAACAGCGATCAAGTATAATAAATACAAATAATATAGCGTTAATGGGAATGGCCTTGATTAGGCCTCAGCTGCCTGAGCTGTCTAAGCTAACATTAAGAAAAAAAAAAGATCCCTGTTGATTAGGAACCTCTAACACTCCTGCCCTCTGGTGAGTTAAAAACCTTTCACCCTTCATTAACTACATATTTTGTAGTTGCAGGCAACACATCAGTCTGGGTCTGTCCTTCTCCTGTTTAGTAACCACTTATCATTGTTATACTGGTTGTCACGCTAGTCATCTCATAATTCTCAGAATCCCCGAACATTATGGAATTTTAGCTCCAACCTTCCTCAGATTCTTGGCTTTTCCACTCTACCATGGATAAGAATCCTATTCTGATTTGCTTCAGTCATAGTGTATGTATGTTCTTCTTTCTTTTGCACTTGTTTGCTGTTTCCTGTATTAGTACTAGGAATTGAAGAAGGAAAAGCCTCATTTGCTCACATCCATTCTTTACCTGTCATATGTAATGCATCAAAACCACAGCCCTCAATCCACAACAAGGCCCTACAGACCTTTCCACTGTTTTCCCTTGCTGTTCCACATGCCTTGGATTAGTCTGTTGACAGCATGTTGCCCCCTCTATACCACATCATTCTTAATTCATTCCATACCATGCACTCCTTTTGTCCTGCATGTTCAGGCCCTGAGCACCCAAAATCTTATTCACTCCATCCTTCCATTGCCACTTTGGTGACATTTTTACCCTTACTCCCTTCCCTTTTAATTCTCTGAGAGTAGACTTTTATATTATGGGCTTATAGTGTACAGGCTCCAAGTCAGAATACACAGAGGTAGGACTAAAATGGTGTTGTCCCAGTGATGATATTGTTTCAAACTCTGGTGTTGTGCCATCTGGAGTCACTTGGTGGTCATTCAAGCCTCTGCTGGTTTAGCTCTGCCCATGTGACCTTGACTGGTGTCCCAGTAGATGAGAGGATCTTGTAGCTTGCTCTTGGGGAGAGGGAGGTTTTCTGTTTCATAGAGACTTCTTTCTTACAGGGTTAGGAGCAGTGGCATCTACTTCAGGATGAAGATCAACCTCCCTCCCCAGTTCATGATGGGCAGGTTGGAATTTTATGAGTCTCTAATCTGGCAGTCCCACACCTTGACCATTGCTGTACCATGAATCAGTGGGGGACCAAGGCTACCCCAAAGGCAGGAATAGTTAATTACTTATAGGACCAAAGTTTTAACATAGAGAAAATTATTCATTTAGAAGAGCTTTCTTGCTAGAGCACTTCTGGTTGGGATTCTCTACCTTTCTGGGATCTTTTGAGCAATCATCTTGTTTTCTTTTTGTAATGATTATGGGATTTTTAAGGCTGAAGCTGAATCAAAAAGTATTTAGGCCCAGCAGGCTTATAGAGGTAGGTAGTGCCTGGTAGGCAACCATTGACCAGGGAGTTATATTACCAATACTACCCACCTGGGTATCAGGAGGGTTAATGATGACAGCATAGTGAGCCAGCACTTCAGTGGTTGTCTTTTCTTTCTGCCTCTTCCATACACTGACTGCTGGCATTCTGTCCTCAAAGATACTTATAACACTGGATAAAATTTCACTTAACTCACATAACTTATTCTTCATAACTCTAGATTTCCTGTGGTGAGAGGTATGTGCTAGCTCTGCCTTATGGCAAAATGGTAGAAGCAGTCGGTAGAAGCAGTAGGTAAGAACATTAGATAAGAGTACTTTGTAGAAACAGTAGTTAGAAATAGTGGGTCAGAACATTTGGTGGCAGTATTAGGTAGAAGTAGTTGGAAATAACTTTACGTAGGAGTCTCTGAAAACACCTCTAGAGTTGCCCTCTGCTGATGGCCTGTTAAGGGTGAGGCACTAAAGGCTAAGAAGTGGCACTTGAGTTTGCTAGTTATACTCTTCTGCTTGTGGCCACCCCCACCCCCTTGAGGGAGTTCCCAGAGGGAGCAGCAATCAGAGATATAGATAGATAGATGGCATTTAAGCATAGTTTTACTTTTTTTTATATTGGTTGACTGTAGGAGCTGTATCCCTTCAAAGGTTTTTGCTCTCTCTTTGAACTACTACCTTTCAGGTGGTCCACGGTCTGTGTAACCAAAAATTCCGAGAGTAGTCTAAAAGATTTTATTTGAATAAGATCCTCTCGTTCCAATCCATCTAGATCTTCTGTCTCCCCAAGACCCATGCATTTACCTCCACTACTTCATCCATGGATAGAATAAACAATAAAGATGACTTCACACCCACATAACTTAGAACCTCTAACCGTTCTCCCTCACTTCTTGTATATATGCCTTACTCTACCACTATAAAGTCCTCACTACATTTAATTGCTTTCCTTCTACACCATAAAAACCCAAATCTTATCATAAGGCATCTCTCTCAGTTCTAATATACACTTTTTCCAGATACATAAATGCCACACACAAATTCTTATCTTTCTCCAAGTATTTGTCACAACCACTTTTCAAAGCAAGGAAACACCCAACCCATGCCACCTTCACAATCATCTGCTATCCCATACAACTCACAAAGGAAACTGAACAGACTTATACCTGTAATATGAGCTCTTAGTTTTGTACTCTTATCCTTATATTACAACACGATGCAAACTCCCTGCCAATCCTCAGGCACCTCACCTTGACCCAGACATACACTGAAAATTTTGAATAACCAGTCACTTAAATTGTCACCCCCTTGAGAAATTCAGATGCAATCCCATGCATTCCAGCTGCTTTATCACTCTCCTTCCTACTTTCTGTATATCTAACACCTAACCCATGTATGTAAGCAGTGTATACCTAAATACCTTAATTCTGTACCTATTCCTCAAGCAAAAAGTGATCAGACATCCCACTAGGTGTATGTTTAAGGACCTATCAAATTTAAGAGTCTTTCTTTTTCATGCCTGTCAGGTAGCACAATCTAATAATGTCCATTGACTCCCAACTACACTTGCCATTTACCCATGTATATTTGTATGTACCTACGTATGAAAGTGATATCATGAATATCTGCAAAAAATCTGATCTCATGTTACATCAAAAGATCAGAAATGTTCCTATCACATTTTAAGAGAAACAGAGGGTTTAAGTTGAGTCAGGGTTGAGTTGCTAGATGTATGAGAGTTTGGTCACAAAATAAGCAAATTCAAGGTGAAAAATGGCTGGGATAAGGTTTCTGAAAATTTTTGGTTAAATTCTTCCTAACTCTTGTTTTAAGATGTAAAGTTAAGTGCCTGCTCTTGAAAGGTGTAATTATCCTGATGACATTGGACAGCTTTGACACACTTCCACATACGCACCACAATATTTCAGACTATTCACTCATGCCACCATATACTCCTTTACATGCATTATTTCCGTCATGAAAGCTGGTAATAGCTTTCAAGAGTCTCCCTTGCACGTTCATAAGTTATGAAAGCTGTTCTGTAAACTTTGTTTACTTTTTCTGAGTTTGTTAATGCTCTGTATATTATTTTTCTTTTCAGAAGTTTCCAGTATCTGTAGTTGCAGAAATCTAGTACATGCATCCTCTTCCCCTCTTTTATCCATTTTTTCCTCACTTATTGAGGGTTCACTTGTCCATTTACCACAGTCATTTGCAGTTATACCATATGCCTTGACTAACGATGATAACTAAATCCAGTGTAATTCTTACTCTTATACATTGTTGGCCTTCATACAGTGAAGCAATTACTGCCTTTGTTTAGTTGTCATTCATGGAACTACTGCACCAAGTTTCTGTAAACATTTTCTCAATCCTTATTACAGAACTTTAACTATTGTTCATTACAATTTCAGTCACCACGTGTTCTGTAAACACAGTTTTTTTCTTTACGAGCTTTTTTTTTTTTTTAACCCCTTATATAACCCCTTCCCTTACTATCCTGAGTATACTTGGCTATGTTTTTATGTAAATAATTATTCTACCGGATTAAATCTGGTCACATATATTTAAGAATTATTATCCCAAGATAACTCTTGTGGGATTCCAGATATGTGTCTTATCCTTCCCAGGAGATGAGCATAGCATGTGTCATTTCTCTCAGTAGATGGCATTACAGGCACATGTTTACATCTCCATGTATGTATGGATCATAGTGAAGTGCCTAAGGATTGGCAGAATGCATGTATTGTGCCATTTTATAGAGGCAAGGGGGATAGAGGCGAGTGTTCAAACTACAGAGGTATAAATTTGTTGAGTGTACCTGGTGAGTTGTATGGGAGAGGAGTGATTGAGATGGGGAAGGCATGTACTGACCATCAGATTTGGGAGGAACAGTGTGGTTTTAGAAGTGGTAGATTGATGTGTGGATCAGGTATTTTCATTAATGAATGCATGTCAGAAGTACTTAGACAAACAGATGGATTTGTATGTGGCATTTATAGATTTGGAAAAAAAAAGCATATGCTAGGGTTGATAGACGTGCCTTGTGGAAGGCCTTAAGAATATATACTTTGTAAGGAAAGCTGCTAGAAGTATTAGCCTTAAGAATATATACTTTGTAAGGAAAGCTGCTAGAAGCATTAGAAGTTTATATCAAGGGTGTAAAGCATGTGTCTGGATAGGAAGAGAGGAGAGTGAAGGGCTCCAACTGAAGGTTGGTGTGCAGCATGGGTGGTCTTATGTCACCATGGCTGTTTGAATTGTATATGGGTGGGGTGGTGAGAGAGGTAAATGTGAAAGTCTTAGAAAGAGGGGCAAGTATGCAGTCTATATGAGGTGAGAGGGCCTGGGAAGTGAGTCCATTGTTATTTACTGATGGTACAGTGCTGGTGACAGATTCTAGTGAGAAATTTCATAAGTTGGTGACTAAGCTTGGGAGTGTGTGAGAGGAGAAGGTTGAGAGTAAATGTGAATAAAAGCAAGGTTTTTTGGTTTCGGAGGGTTGAGGGACAGGATAGTTAAGGTGTGAGTCTGAGTGGAGAAAAATTGGAGGAAGTGAAGTGTTTTAGATTCCTGGGAGTGGACATGGCAGCAAATGGAACCATGGAAGTGGAGGTGAATCTTGGGGTGGGTAAGGAGTTGAAGGTTCTGGGAGCACTGAGGAATGTGTAAAAAGAGATCATTATCTTGGGGGACAAAAATGAGTATGTTTGATGGTATAGTAGTCCCAGCAATATTATATGGACGTGTGGAGGAGGGTGCTTTTGTTGGAAATTAAATGTTGGGACAAAAAGTGGTGTTAGGTTGTTTAATCAAGTAAGTCATAGAAGGGTAAGAGAGAGAGATGGTAATAAAGAATATGTGGTTGAGAGTACTGAAGAGGATATGCTGAAATGGTTTGGACATGCAGTAATCCCTCGATTAAATGGACCCCAATATAACAGATTTCAGATTTAACGGACCAGGCAAATAATAGTACATTGATTAATAATAATTAGAAAAATAAAAAAAGAATGAAAAATCTCAAACGCCGCACTGTGCTCACTTCATATCACGCCTGTTTTTGGTAGCTTTGTTTCGGTCTCAGTTTGCCTCAGGCTATCGTGCGGTCAGGTTGTATACAGAAAATTGTGACTTTATTTATCAAATAATTTTGCATTCCTTACAATTCAAAATGGTATCAAGTGATAGGGGAGTTAAAAGAAAGCATGTGGACTGTATACTGTATCAAAAATTTTTTTACATTCAATTTAATGGACTTTCAGCATTAATGGATACCCCTCTTCCCTATAAGTCTGTTAAATCAAGGGATTACTGTATGAAGAGAATGTGTGAAGAAGAGTTGACAAAGAGGATACATCTGTCTCATATGAAGGAAACAAGGAGAACAGGGAGACCAAATTAGAGATGGAAGTATTTAGTAAAAAGATTTTGAGTGATCAGGGCCTGAAAATACAGGAGGATAAAAGGCGTTTTTGTTATACAGGGGCTGACATGCTGTCAGTGTACTGAAACAGGGCATGTGAAGCAGCTGGAGTAAACCATGGAAAGTCTGTGGGGCTTGGTTGTGGATAAGGAACTGTGGCTTCAGTGCATTACACATGGAAGCTAGAGAGTGGGTGTGAGTGAATACAGCCTTTCTTGATTTGTTCCTGGTGCTACCTCGCTAATGTGGAAAATGGGTATCATGTCTGAAAAAATTATCAATATATGAAACAAAATGTTTTGAGTATTGCTTTTGCTATCTATAGGGACCTTTTGATGTACGTAATAGTAACATTCTTGAAAATGGTCACATAATTAGGGGGTATTGTTATTGATAAGACAGAACCAAATAGTACACTAGTGAAAAACTACATTATACAAGTACTAGGAAATATGAATGACTATAATGTACATATTTTGCATTAAATTCTATTAATAGAGAAAATAACAAACTTTAAAATCGGTGCTGCCTTTGCTTCATAGGAAATGTGCTATTTTGAAGGCATTCTCTCCCAAAATATTTTGGTCTCATCTTCATTAAAAATCTGCTCAGGAGAATAAATGCTTTCCTCACTAATGGTCTTAGGGGTTCCAGAGAAATTTTAGGCAGCAATGACAGCAAGACACAGCCTCACCAGTCATGCTGATGATGTGGTAATTGTAGTTTTTCCTAAAATTTGTGAACCAGCCAGAATGTGCTTGATATGCCTTTTACTGTTCCTAAAATTTGTGAACCAACCAGAATGTGCTTGATATGCCTTTTACTGCACCTTCTTTAGCTGCCATTTCATCATATATATACTCTGGGTCTTTGCTTGTATCACAAGCAGAGTTTATGACAGATTTGAGTGGAATGCTATATGGGATGTGTTGAGGATATATGGAGATGGGGAACAACTGCTGGGAGGTGTGAAAGCCTTCTATGGATGAGTAAATGCACATCAAGATTGGATGGAGAGTTAATTAAAAGTTTTGGTATACATGTTGGTGTGAGGCAGGGCTGTGTGATGTCATCATGGATTTTCAACATATATATGAATGGAGTAATTAGGGAAATGAAAGCAAAACTAGGGAGAGTGGGTGTAAAGGAGGAGTGTAATGGTGAGGTATGGTGGCTAGTGAAAAGCCTGTGTGTGGATAATTCTATGTTGTTCACTGATAGCAAGGGGGATTTGCAGAAGGTTGAAAGTGTGTTTTATGATGTTTGTAAGCATAGGAGATTGAAGGCAAATGTGTGTAAAAGTAAAGTAATGGTGTTTGAAGGGAAACAGAGTGAAAGTAAGGATTTTGCAAAACCCTGTAGAAGGAAAGAAGAAAGTGTACTAAACTGTGTTATACTGTGTTATAGATTATGGGGAGAAAGACAAGAAGAGATGACAGAATTTAAGTATTTGAGGGCTGTCATAGGTAAGTTTGGTGATATGGAGGGGGAGATTAGCAAAAGAGCAGTAGCAAGAGAGCAGCACAGGGTAGAATTGTCATTGGGTACCTTAATAGAATAATGAAGGTTAAAGGTGTAAGTATGGAAGTGAAGGATGGATTAAGGAACAGCATAGTCCTTTTGACCTTGACCTATGCAGCCAAAACATGGATATTGAATGAATCACAGAGGTTAAGAATCCAGGCTGTGTAAATAGCTGTTTAAGAGGAACAGTTGTAAGACTAGATGGAATGAAGAAAGAAATGAGATGTAGGAGAGATTTGGTTTGGCAGGGAATGTAAAGAGAATGAATTGCTGAGTGTTAGAGTGGGTGAAATGTAATACTTTGAGGTGGTTTGGGCATTTGAAAAGAATGCAAGATGGTTTGTTTACAAGCACAGTGTATGATAATACAATTTAAAGGGGGTGGTGTGAGAGGAAGACCACCTACGATATAGGGAAATAGAGTAGAAGGCCACCTACGATATAGGGAAATAGAGTGAAAGGGTACTGGAGGGAGGGAAATGGTTGAAGAATGCATGGAATGATGTATGTGAGGGAGGCATGCAAGTGTAGGGAAAAGTGGACAATCTTTTGCCGTGGCCACCACCTTGATGGGAGTTCCTGGAGGGAATGGGCATCAGAAATATAGATAGACAGAATAAAATAATGAAGGTTAGAAGAGTAAGTATGGAAGTTAAGAAACGGTTAAGGGACAGCATAGTCTTCCCACCCCCTTACCTGTGCAGCTGAAACTTGGACATGGAATGAGTTAGAGAGGGCAAAAATCCAGGCTGTGGAATTGAGCTATTAGAGAAGAACATGTGGTTTTACTAGATGGAGTGAAGAAAGAAATGTGGGAGTGTATAAGAGATTCGGTATGGAAGGGAAATGCAAAGAGAATGAATTGAGGAGTGATAGAGTGGATAAGACTTAATACAGTAAACCCTCGATTTAACAGACTAATAGGGGAAGGGGTGTCCGTTAATGGTGAAAGTCTGTTAAATCGCATGTAATCGTATGGGCCATTTTTTAATACAATATACAATTCACACGCTTTCTTTTAACTCCTCCATCACTTTATGCCATTTTGAATTGTAAGGATTGCAAAATTATTTGATAAATAAAGTCACAATTCTGAAATGATAGAAATACTATGTATACAACTGTACAACCTGACCAGAAATGATAGAAATACTATGTATACAACTGTACAACCTGACCACATGATAGCTTGAGGCAGACTGAGACCGAAATGAAGCAAGTCTACCCCACTCTACCAAAATCATGTGCATTATAAAATGCGTACAGTGTAGGTTTTGATATTTTTGATTTTTTTGTAGTTTTTGAATTATTAATTAATGTATTATTATTTGCCCAGTTCGTTAAATCTGAAATCCAGTGTATCGGGTTCTGTTAAATCAAGGGTTTACTGTTCTTTAGAGGCGGTTAGGGACTGTGGAAAGAATGCAGAATAAGGAATTTATAGGGAAAGTGTATGATAGTATGAATAAAGGGGTTGGTATGAGAGGAAAACTACCTGTAACATGGGGAAATAGAATGAAAGACTGCTGGAGGAAGAGAAATGATGCAAAAATGTGTGGAATGGTGTATGCAAGGGAGACGTGTAAGGACAGGGATAAGTGGAAGCTCTTTTTGCTGTGGCTGTCCCTGTGATTGGAGTTCCCAGTGGTAATGGCCATCAGAGATTATTTATATAAATAGATAAATGATGTCTTTTTTGTGAGATTTAAGTGCAAGATATGGCTTGTTAGGATTAGACAATGCATTCATTTACATTCCTTTTAAATGTTTTTCACTTTTATTGCAGCCTAGTTTTAAATGTATTTCTCTTCTTGCAGCCTAGTCAAGGATTACAAACTGCGGCCAAATTACACGCATCTTCTGGAACACCCCTTCATTGTAGCACATGCAGACTCCACTAATGACTCCTTTGCAGACTTTATCAACTCTAATTTGCCTCCAACGCAACAGTGACATCAACCTCCTTTAGCCTAGTTTGCTTTGTTTTTTATATGTTACTAATGTATTATTAGATATATGAAGGATAAATCTTTATCAGATACAAATCTTATGGATAGAAGTGTGAGAAAGACTCCTTGTGTTTTGTGTACCGTTTCAGTGTACAAATGCCCATGCAGGTTTTTAAAGGTTATCACATTATGTTTTAGATTAGACCCTGTGGCATTAAATGCCCTGGTAATGCTACCATATTTGGTGGCTTGTTGCAAGTTGTATTGTCCCCATGTAAATAGTTTTTAGAGTACATAATAAATCTGCTTTTTAATGATTGTGTTCTGTTATAACCTTCAGAATTTGTTTTCTGGTTTCAGGTCATCCAGTCATTTGCATTAGACTCAAGTATGACTATTATAGCTACTTTCTTCCATACATGTTTCCCATGAATTTAATGGGGATATATGTAGTCAACATAGTGCATAAAATGTTATTCAAAATTGTAAAGGGGTTAGTTGATAAGGTGTAAAAGGGATGGTATAAGTGTTTGGGAGTTGAAATAGAAAAAATGATAGAGTATGTGAAGAGTGAAATGGCGAGGCTGGAAACCCTCCCTTCTTGCCTGATCACTCAAAACATTTGCCAAGCAAGGAATTTTCCTTGAATATGAACGAAAGGTAGAGGTAGGTGATGTGTTTGATGATAGAATCCACATTGTTCTGAATCCGAGTCAAGCAAAACATCAGGGCTTGAACTTTCAGGAGGATGAAAGGTATGCACTGGATAGAATGAATAGGAGCAATGTTGTATATAGTGGGCAACATGCTGTCATTAGGGTAAAAATCAGAGTATATGAAGTGATCAAGGTATACCATAGAGTACTTTTTGTGGTTTGGGTATAGATAGTAGTCTGTGGTGTAGGTACTTTATGTATGACAACTAGAGATTTGGTAATTGCAAATGAGGCCCATGTTTGTTCCACACATTGCATTGCAAAAGTGAGAAAGGCAATAATTATGAAAAAATTGAGGTGAAGTGTTCTACAGTCTAGCTGTAAAGGGAAAAGAAAGTAACAAATTGGTTAATCTTTGAATTACCAACACACTTGCAATATCTGGGAGTTAATGGCTGTGTGACATAGCCAGATGAAAAGGCTCTCTCAAAAGCAGAAGCCAAAGTAATATCTTTAAGAGAGAGAGGAACAATACTTCAGTGAAGAGAAATAGGTGGAATAACGAGATGAAATTTTGTGTGATTGCTCTGATGGAAATTAGAAGAAATGGCTGTCCACATGTGTATATGTCTGCAGGGTGGATCCTCCAGTCTTTTTCACAGCTTGAGTAGCTGCTCTGAAGAGAAATATATTCTAGACAAAAAAATTCCCATTTCCTTGGAGGAAGAATGAACAAATACACTGCTATGGAGTTTTTAATTTAGTATGATACAAATATATTTATGCTACCTCGCTAATGCGGGAAAAGGCGAATATGTATGAAAAAAAAAAAAAATATATTAAGAGACAAAGAGTGAAAATGGGAATCCTACAGGAAAATGAAGTCTAGAGGTAATTTAGAAATGTTAAGAAATTGGGTTTTGGAAGCAAGTTTGACAAGTTTACTAATACCCCACTGTAACTTGCTCAGGCTTCAAACTGCGGGAAGAAATCAAAGTAAGGTGTGAGACGAATGAATGAAGAACGTTTGGTATTTACAATCAAGTGATGAGCAGAAATGAATCTTCAGCATAGGAGTGAATAGGCTTATTTAGAAAAGAATACTGATAAAGAGAGGAGAAGTTAATGCAAACCAACCCGAGGAAAACCATTGTTGATGAGAGAGGTTGATCAATCAACCAGTACAGCACTGGTCAGAATGGGAAGGAAAGTGCAAATAGTTTTATAGAGCAAGAGGGAAAAGCTGATAAATGAAAGTTTGGAAGTTAGTGACTTACAATAGTAATCAAGGGCTTTCAAAATAGCAATGGCCATTAAGGTTCGTAAATACAAGGAAGTGCTAATATCAATATAATGATGACATACCCTTATTATGTTTTGATACTTGTTCTGATTGACATGTGAACAAACTTATTTAATTGCCAGAAATTGACCAGAAAGTAACATATCCAACACAAGCTGAAGTTAGTAGTTCAGGCTGGCATAAGCTAGCCACACCTAAAGTTGCTGGGCTGGTTTTATTAAGTCTCATTTATGGTGTTAGATGACTCATTATTTCAACAAAATTTTATTTTTTGACTGTGTTGTGCTTGTAATCCTTGTATTCATGTAGACAGTATGAATTTAGTCTGTTCATATATATTGTTTTTGTAGGTATTTTACTTCTTATATGAAAGATTTGACAAGTTATCATTTGAAGAGTTATGAAAACTAGTTGATTTCTGAAATAAGCATAATGTAAATTCAGTGTGAAAGATTGATTTTCAAATTTTGATACATGAATGAAGTGTCAGCCCTTGAATAGCATTAGTGTGTCTGTGATTCATTCCCAGATTTGGTGTTACTGAACTCCACCTGCAAGACGTTTCACTGCAAGGTCTTTCTGGTCTTTAGCTAAGGGCATCTCTAACAACTTCTGTCACTCTACTTTTCCTTCACTTTTCCATCCCTACAGTACTATAGCTGTCTCTCCTGTTGACAGAGCAACTCTCTTTGGTTCCCATTTCTCCTCTAACTCCACCTTGGATGACTAACATCCCCTCAGCCTCTGATGCTCCTCTTACTAATCCCTTGACTCTTCCTGTAATCTCTTTTCGGACTGTCCAAAAAGCGCTTCTTTCTCTGGACACAAGCAAGACATATGGTCCTGATAGCATCCATTCCCTTGTACTGAAATAGTGTACCCTTAAACTTGCACCTGTGCTTCCTCATCTGTTCTGTTTCTGCTTATAAACCAAAACTTTTCCTTCTCTAAGGAAACATGCTTTGATATGCTCCATCCCTAAGAAGGGTGAACATTCTGACCCCCTGACTATCGTCCTGTTGCTTTGACATCTACCATTTCCAAACTCTTTGAATCCCTCCTCAACTTCCATATCCTTAAACACCTTGAAAAGCACAGTCTTCTTTTTTACCACACAATGGCTTCTGTAGGGTGAGATCCGCTGGTGATATTCTTTCCTGTCTTACTAATGTCTGGTCATAATCCCTGAAAGATTTTGGGGAGTCATATGTAACTGCCCTTGACATATCTAAGGCTTTTGACAGGTAGTGGCATCAGGGTCTCCTCTCTAAACTCCTTTCTTTTGGCTTCCCTCCCTCACTTTGCTCCTTCATATCTAGCTTCTTCTCTGGCCAATCTAATTCTGTGGTTGTTGATGGATCAGCCTTCCCCCTTTTCTCCATCAACAGCAGTGTCCCTCAAGGGTCTGTCCTGTCCC